>ML853835.1:0-12624 GCA_009831015.1 Picea engelmannii
CCCTACAACTAATCTAATGTAGGTTTTCTACTAGAAAATATAAAAATGTCTAATCAATTTTTATAAGCGCTTTATTTTATGGTTGTTGTTACTCAAAAGGAAAATGGCGTGGACAATATGGTGTTTTGACTGACTCGAAAGTTATGCAAAGAGATAAAGATGCAATCTTTTCATTTCGATGAAAGCTATGCTACGAGAAGGAGAAAACATTTATCATTCCCATATGCACAATGTCCCAGAATTTTAAAACTTGTCAATATCAATATCTTCAAGAAATGATACAAAGAGATTGTACACCAATACACGATAAATGGCCATTTTTCAGAATTTAAGACCAAAAAATGCCAAGAATCATGCAATTTCACTACTTCAAATGCAAGGATTCCCCCAATCTAATATAAAGAAAGAAATTAAAACTTTTTGTTTCAAATATAGCTAAAAGCAATAGAAACTCTCTATAAAACAAATCAACCCAAACTAAGTTTATCTTTTAACACGATTTATTTAGAAAAATAAGTATTCTTTCACTAAACAAATCTAAAGAAAAAACAATGCTTTGTAACAGAAAGACACTCAAAGGAAGAGATCAAATCTTTCAAAAATAAACAAAGCAAAAATAAGATAAATATGGCTGAAAGAAGATTTTAATTTTGTCAAGAAGAATGTAATCAGACCCAATAAATCACCCCATAAGCATATCACAGATCTTGGCAAGGAAAACCACCAAAAACAATTTTTTTCACAATTTCCGCAGGCTGTAGACTAACACAGTGCGGAAATCTCTGATTTCCGCAGGCCAAATAGGGGTAGGGTGTGGATTTTTTGCACTGGTCTAAATAGGTAGGGTTTGGAAATCCCAAGTCATTGCACTGTCCCTCAAATTAGGGTGCGGAAATCAAACAAAAATGGAGAACATTAAAAAGTAAGAAGGCTTTTCAGTGTGGTTTAATAGTCAGAGAGTCAAACTGGATCTCCCAGTGACTCAGAAAACAGAATCCAAGAAAACAAAGCAAGAAAGCAAGGCAAACTAGGAAAATAATTCATCCCGAGTGGAGTTGCCAATTTTGTTATTGGATAAATCGATAAATGCAGACATAAACTAATCTCCCTAGATCCACCTGGATCTAGAACAAAACAGGACAAGACATGGCGCTTTCCCTAAGTTACAATCATTGAATTTACTACCAAAGAAGGAATCAATGACATACCTACAAGTGTTGCTTCCTTATTTATTTGTTGTTCTTGTTTCGCTCCGGTGCTCTTGCGATAGTGATCATGCAATGAGACACAAACCAACCAAAGTGAAAGCAGTAGAAGTATATTCAATGACAACCTATTCATATGATCAAGGAATTATGCAATAAAATAAAGATAATTCTATGTGAAAGAAGCATGACATTGTATTATATTAAATAATAGGAAGAGAGATTACAACCGGATGCCTTGATGTCGTAAGGTTCCTTCCAACAATTCCTTGCTTCCCACACACTTCTTGCTCCAAGGATTCTGAGACCATGGATTTGATAGCCAATCAAAATCTATCTTGACAAATCAAAGCTCAAAGCCAATATAAATTTCCCAAGCTCAATCAACCTCAAGCTAAATTCAACTACAAAAGACAAGCTCCAAAACCAACTAAATTTCTCCATGAGATCTCCTCTCCTTTTATAAATTGAAGAGGATAAGGTAAGAAGGTTAGGATGATCCTACTAAATCATGAAAGCGAGTAAGATCTAAACCGTTCGGAGGCCACCTCACCATAGAAGCTTCTCCTAGAAGCATCGAGAAGATGTTTGTTTTTCCCACGTACAGGAGGTCGTTGCACCCTAGCTATAGTGCAGTATGCGAAAACTTTGCACCCTAGCTATAGAGAAAGGTGCGGAAATCAGGCATTTCTGCACCCTGCATATATAGAAGCCTGTGGAAATCCTCCAAAATAGGGTTTTTACAGAGGAAAACACAACTTCTTCTCTCAATAAAAATTCTTCTCCCTTGTTTCTTCAGGAATTCAGGCCACTGACCCCTCTGAAGGCAACATATAGGTTTACATCATTAATTGTCATAAGGGTGACGAAAATAATGTGTAACATGGGGGAACTCAACGAAGTGGGGACCATTGCTTCCTAAGGAGGGAGGATTGATCCAGGTGGATATCATTGGCCACCCACCTTTTCCAACTGGCTCAAAACAGTTTTCTGACAATTTTGGTGATTTACTATTTTTAGTAGTTTTTTGGGTCCTGAAACTTCCGGAACCGTTTTGAGGTCCTAAACGATGTTTTTTTGGGAAAATGGGGAGAAACATGGATGTTCCTTTGATGGTTCCCCCAAAATGAATCTCCTCGACGATACCTTTCCAATTGTCTATCATTCGATTAAAACGAAGATCGTATGCAAAAGTTATGATCTGCCTCTGTTGATGCCACTCCACTCACTACCCTATTTCTCCTCTTGTACCTAGAATGTATCCTGGGTGTTATATTGAATTAAGTGGAGGGAGTGGCAGCTATTGATAGCTGACGGATTTACAGAACTCATAGAATGGGGTGTGAGACTTTGTTTGAACTTCTATAATATGGGACAACGGTGTGGCATATGGCCCCACTATCTTCATATTTCACACCATTCTGATTGTCTAGATGAAAATGGACTCAACGTGCCTATTACCACATAATTCAGAAGGATCGTGCACTAATCTCAATGTTTCCCCTCGAACTGACATGTACTACACCATACATCCTCATGCAAGACCTTAGCCTTGGCCATATATTTCAACTGTATTTTTAGGTTGGCCAATTGTGACTGAACCTGTACCAACCCAGTCGATCTGTTTGTGCCTCTAGGCGTAGATTCCAAGCGCATCATGATCTCAACTGCCTCGGCATGAGCCATCACCTTTTACTCGATGAGAAAGACTCGGATATGGAGGAGAAACTCCACAATGAACTATTCTCTATGCTACATGTCATGGATCTGGAATGTTAGCCTATCCAACAAGATTTTGAACCATTGGTCATAATCCCATACAATTTCTTCTTATTTCTACTTGATCTCCTTCATTTATGTAATGCATTGGGATTTTGAATTTATCTTTTGAAACTACTGAAGTAGAACTTGCATGATCTCAACCAGGGATCTTGCCTGTCCCACTGGTGCAGTAGCCTTGTACTTCATGTACCACATCAGGTCCTTATCCCTGAACGTAGTCTCTAGTTGCACGATCTTAGTCACATCATCTATAACTCTCTTTAGAAACTAGATTACTTCACATGTGAAACAATGTTTCTCTACATCGTCCTTACCTGTTCCATGGAACACAAGGAACTTCAATGTACTATCTTGATTTTCCATCTTTTAACTAGAGCTAGTTCCACTTCTTTGACTGCTATTGGTTGAATATTTCCAAACCATTGTCACTTGGGGTAAAGTATTGTTGATTTAACCTTATTCTTAACTTATCTCATCACTTCTTTCTCCTTATTCTCTTTCTTCAATTCCAATATCTCCACTAACTGTTGTGTTTTCTTCTTGATTAAAAATGCACAAGGGGGGTGGTACAAAGGGGGGGTAAGACCATGTTCTTCTGAAACTTCTCATGAGGTGACCCAAAGATATATATACTTGTATCCATGCAATACCATATAATAACATCGACTCATCTCCCCCACCGCTAGGGGCGGTTCCATCTTCCTTTTCTTCAGGTGCACCATGAATTTGTGTCTTCTCTTCCTCACATGAATACAAACCACAAATGTGCACTCTTTCTGTTGGGTCAATCCATGCACTGCCATTGCACCCCTAATCTCTCTACCTGATATGTGCATTGCCACTTTGCATAGAATCTCTCTCTCCACTCAGCACACAACTTCTTTGTGTGTCATCCTCTCTCATGCTCAGTGTATTATGGCTATGTTGAGTTCCAAATTCTCTTTAGATTGGTGCCTCACTGTACTGCACAACAACTTATCTTATTTTCAACGCGTAACAGTGCGATGCTTCCTCCTCTGGTTCTATCGAACCACCACAAATTTGTGCTCGCGTACCACATATGTGCACTCTTGTCTCTCTTAGGTTGCGACATACCACAACAACCAAAGGGTACATGCTTCATCACCTAGGCTTCATCACCTCATCATAACTTAAATTTAATGGAAAGGGTGAAACCTATGCATCTAAACATGCTTTCAAATTCCTAAAACTTTGTTGTTCTCAAAATATTACTAATGGAAGTTTCATTTGCAGGTTTTTCACTCTCACTCTCACAGGCCTGGTCAAGAGATGGTGTGAGACTTTGTGGGTTGTCTCTATTCACATATGGGAGCAATTTATGCATAATTTTTGGCATGATTTTGAGAATTATGATTATGATGATTTGTGTGCAGAGATATCAGAGCTTAAGAAGAACAAAGATGAATCTCTTAAATATTTTCTTATTAGATTCATGCATCTTTGCTATAGATTTCCTATGGATGATAGGTTGCCCTCTACCAATTATTTAATTTTCTATTTAGTTTCTCTTACTAATGAAACATATGAGCCAATGGATGAAAAATATAAATCATGTCTTAATGTACCTTTACATGTTGATTTGGATTCATGTGAAAATGTTGAAAATGCTAATGGTTTAGTTGGAATCCATATTTTTGGATATTTATTTACTATGGGGGATATAGATCATAGAGAGTTCTTCTTTGGAAGAAATATATGTATCCTCCCACCACTCCATTCCCCCTCTCCTTGTGACAAAACATAGACCTCTTATGTTGTAAATTCGAGTTCATTTTTTTTTGTAGCTGGCCAAGAGGAGGGTCTCCCTGTTGATAATAGGACACTTCGGGTCATACCGATGGTTATGTCAGGTTCTCATTATCCCATCTCTTCTTTTCCATCACAAGAAATGGAGGAGGAAGTTATGGAGTGAAACCTAAGTTTTGATCATTTTGTTAATGAAGAAAATTTAGACACTCATGACATGAAATTTTCCTCACCCATGGATAAGTTGGAATTAATTTATGTTGATTTGAATTGTCATTTTGTTATAAATTTTCCTAGTTCAACCAACATAGTGCAAGAATCTTTTCCTACTCTTGATGGGTTAGTTATTGAACCTTCTTGTTCTATGAATTCTTTTGATTTTCTCCTCTCTTCTAACCATGAGTATATCTTGAAAGATATTTCAGATCCTCATATTGTGCAGGAGAAAAAAAACCATGTTGATTATTTCACTCAAGGAGAAGAAATAAACATACAAAACATACCACTTTTAGCACAACGATCCACTTTTTTCTTGAAAGAGTAAAAACATGTTGAGGAAGAACAAGTTGATCGTGAAACCATTCATAGTGTTGAACCCACCGATTCACTATCAGTTGCTAATGTTCTTAAGGAGGAGGAACTACCATTCAAAGAGTCAATTTTTGAAAATGTTTGTTGTTATAGATAAGATTTTTGTTCTCTAAATTCTTTTACTTATTATTATTTGTATCGTGATCTCTTTAATGGTTTGATTTTGTAGGAATCCACCCATTTTCCTATTCAAATAAACTCAATAGGGATGACACCTTTTAAAGTACTTGATGGTGGTAATGTGCATATGGAAGATAGAGAGGATAAGGCCTCTTCCCATGAACTTAAAACAACTATGATTTATTAATTCTTTTAATGGGACCCTTTAAGCCACTTCGAATCCCTAGTAATGATCCTTAAAATGAATATTAACACCTGATATTACCTACTCCTACATATCCATTTGTTCAAATCAATGATATGAAACATTTGTAGATGTTCAACCACCATCTTTATCATAAATAAATTAACATAGATATAAGAGGTAATACCCTTCTTTTCCCCAGCTTGTAATTAATCATTAATCATGATCACCATGCTATGACATGGAAACAATGTAAATGTATTATTTAGATTTCCAATGACAGACTGTGGGGGTAAAGCCTTGAAGTACTTTCCATGATATTATTAGAAGAAAGAATGAGGAAAATGTGGAGAGGGTTCATTAGTTCAAATGACCCAAATTCCCTTTGGTGAGATAATAAGCCTCATTCGGATCCCAAGGAGAGGAATCAATTAATGAAGGAAGGATTGGTGGTTGGATAATCAACCACCCCCATGAATGGAAGCATGATCTAACTGAAGAATGTCATCCCGAAGTACTGCAAGCTCTCGAAGACTAGGCTGACCCGAGTTTCCTTCTAATAGAAGGAACATGATAGGTAGAGAACCATCCTGGGAAAATATATACAAAAAATAAAGACAAGGAGAAGACATAGAAAAAGAGGCGCATGTGTGATGCTCTGCAGAGAGAAGGAGAGACACCAGACAAGAACGCATGCACAGACAAGAACGAATGATCCAAGCATGCAAAAGAAAAGAGGAAGGTTGTGAGCTTGATGTTGGGGAAGCATATGATAAACCTCGCAGGGATGTTGTGATAGAGTGAAGGTCTCTGAGAAATGGCATAGTTCCCTAGTGATATCATGACTCGACATAGGGGTGGACAGAGTGCTAAGAATGAATTCCTCTAAGTGTATGGTTGGGTGGAAAGGAGAACACACACAGTTAGTTACTTGGCTACAATCAGAAATAGATAACTATTCTCATACCCTGTATATTTGAGTTGTAACTGTAAAATAAAGTTGGATATCCTGTGAATATTTCAGGGATGTGCATGTTGCTTGATGGTTAGATTGTGTTCCTTTATATTTTGCTTGATTGTGTATTTAAGCAAGTAAGGAACTATATGGTTTGTACGTGTAAATGATCTATCCCTATAGTGGCTCAAGTTTAAGAAAATGAACTATGATTTCGTCAACCTTGGGCTTAGTTTCTTGTATGTATGTCAACATTCCCAGTTGTTTTGAGTCTCATGGGAGAAGGATTATGTTAATATCAGGAGAAAGAGTGAAAAGCGTATGCCAGCGCCTAAGTCTTTCAAAACTGACGAAGCTCAAGAGAAAGAGTGCAAAGTGCGCACCAAGGCCCAAGTCTTTTAGAATTGACAAATCTCAAGAAGGATAGCAAGATTTAAGTCTTGAAAGGGGATATCCTTTTGTTTGAAAGATGAGTAGATGAGATATTTTCAGGAGGATCCAAGTTCTGTCATGATGGTTGAATTTGTAGAAGGAGCGCAGGTGTCAACCCCTCGACTCCTTCAGTCTTTGCGAGTTTGACAAATTTTGGTATTCGTCGTAAGCGAGACTGATCCCCCAAAGTCTCAGAGCCCAAAGTTAATCTGGTTCGTAGATCTAAGGATACCCGGGAACTATTCCAACCATCGGATCTACGATATAGTCAGCCCGACGTTGACCATTTTAGGATTTCGGAGGATTTGGGGTGTAGTATTGTAGAGAGAAGTTCAATGTAGAATGTTGAATGACAAACGTTGAACTCCAAACGTTCAAGTTCCAAATGTTGAACGCCAATCGTCGAATGGTCAAGGCCACATAGAGAGATTTTGGTACTTCGGAGAGTATGTGTGCATTAAGGAAAAAGGGGGGGTGATGTTGACCCACAATCAAAGTGCCATGTCTCACCTAGATTTCATCATTTCACAGACTCTATAGGTCCATTAATACGTGACACTTGTCACCCATTGAAGGTGTCATGTGTCCTCTCTTCCTTGCCACGTGTCATCTCTGGCAAGTGTTTCGTCCATGTAGCAAGAGATCTCATAGTTCGGAGACTCGACACTCTAGAGGAAGTTGGATGAGGGACATTAAAGTGTCAAAGATCTAGAAATCATGAACAATGGAGTCTATCTAAGTCTTCCATCGTTAAGGACACGTGTCACCATATCTAATAATCTAAAGACTAGACACTCTAGAGGATTTGGGGGGTGTGACACTTCCAAAACTCTCAAACCCCAAATCGATGAAGTTATGTGAGCCATGGATCTGAGGACCCTTTAGGATCCTCCCTGACCGTCGTATCTAGATTGTGGTCAGCCCAACGCTGACCAGCTCCAGGAGCCACAGGGAGTTTGCATAGCAAAACTCCCAAACACCAAATCTTCGAAGTAAAGGGAGCCATAGATCAAGGGGTCTACGTGGCTAGATATTGACCATGAGATCAAAGGAATGTTAGAAGACTGTGTTAGGGGTCGATGTGACTCACTGAAGTCACCCAGGGTGACGTGGACCCATGATTGAGGTGCCACGTGTCACTTGGATACCTATGTTTTTTGGACCCTTGGGCCCATTAGAACGTGACATGTGTCACCCCCTAACGAGGGCATGTGTCACCCATGGCCCTCACCGCGTGTGAGTCCCTGGTATGTGTCCATCTGGCCACATGAATGGTGAAGTATCAGGACTTCATAATTCCAGGACTCCACGACTCTGGAGGATTTGGAATAGTGTGGTGCAAAAAGGCCCGAAGGCCGGAGGCATGTGGCAAGCCCACGGAACTTCGGAAGAAAAGTACTCTGGGATATTTGGTTCGTTAAACTATGTTCACCCAAAAGCACYGAATGTCAAATTTTACCTTAGACAGGTGCATTCCCAAGGATAAGGATCCACCGTCGATTAATGGTGGATGGATCTCCGTCATAGACCTAGGAGCACRGGGAGCTTCAAGATATCGAAGAATTAAGGGTGATATGAATGAGTTGGATCCATGTAGGTGCCATGTGGCCCATAAATATTAACCCCCAAAKAACTTTGGAAGGGCATATCTCCCAATCRTGAGCTCGAATTCGAGCATGACGACAGTCGTTAGAAAGCTAGTGGTGAGCATAATTCGATGGATATAGCGTAACTAAGATTTGAGATGGATCAAGAAAACGAAATTTTGATGCCCCATTCCTTAAAAATMCATTTAAGGGGTTGGGTGTGTTACATAAGACATTCATCATTATTGTGAATACCATAAAGAGCCTTGGCAATCCAATTTAAAAAGAAGGCCATGTATCCATTGTAACTSTGGAGGTTTGGAGGGGATGTAATTAAATTGACAAAAGAATAGGATACTAAAGTAGGTACATTAAAAATCTTTGCAATTATATTTCTTGCTTTTTATTTTCATTTTTATTTATTCTTCCCAATGCCTATAGAAATGATGAATATAGTTAGCTTCTTTGAGATGCATCATGCTCAAGATGCTTAATACTTGAAGGCCAGGTATTTCTTTTAAATTGAATTTGACAGTAGTTGATAAGCAACCATAATTGGGACATGAATCAATACCACAAATCAAATTATCCAAAAGTGAAAAGTGCTAAAGTTTCATACAATTCATTTGTATTATTGAACTAACAACCTTCTTAGAAAATACTATTATTGAAGTTAGCAATTTCAATGTAAAATCATAATTTTTCATAACATTTTCAAACATACCAACTATAAGGACATGGTCATTGTAATGACACTTGTTAAAATAAATCTCAAAAATTTTCACACAAATGTAAATGTGAAAATGAATTAGCCAAATAAATCTAGAGCATCAATAATCACCTCTGAAATTTACATCTCATTACTCCACTTAAAAAAATAATTTATTTATATAAAATATATATTATTTTAATTTCCATTAATTAGAATTTCATGATAATAATATCATAATCTCATAAGTAGTTATGTGAATTAAGAAAAAACAAAAAACTTAAAAGCCAAGTTTTTGTTTCCATATGTCTTTTGTTTCAGTGGCTCACTGATTGTCCTTTGTTCGAGGAAGTTTTCTCTCCACTCAAATTATACCTTATTACATTCTGCATAATTTTTACAAAATAGGTACTTATATAATTATTGGTTGTAAGGAAAACACTTTAGTTATTGGATTGCGGTTTCAAAATTATAAACCTAGTGCAAAAATCTTTATCTTAATTATAATTTTCTCCAATGATTTATAATTATAAAACCTCTTCGCAAATTTTAAAGAATTTGAATACCATTAATATTGTATCTAATATTGTATCATGAGCCCTTAGAAAAAAAACGATTAGTAGTATTTTTATTTCTTCATGCATCTTAACTTGTTCTTCAGTTATCTTAACTTGTAGTTTAAGTGTTTTAAGTTTTTGTTTTTTCTTGACCATATTTCCGGTTTAATTTTGTCTGAAATCTAGCAAGAATTTGTTGGATCTACAGATTTGAGTAATTAAATTTGTATAATAAAAATGGGATAAGAATTTTTTAACATGCTGAATCCATTTCTAAATTCAGAAATACAATTTAAACAACCCAAAATTGTGATTTCATAAATATTTATATGACCAAATTCTAACAACAACAAAAAAAAAAAACATAGCAGAGTTAGACAACTCCTCTTAATTTTATTTACAACAGATTTATATTCTACATCAAATTTAGGGTTTTTATATTATCAAAGATTATAATGAAGTTAAGGTTTTTGTATTATCAAAGATTATAACGAAGTTAAGGTTTTTATATTATAGGTGTTTTTCCTTTTAAGATTTTAGCATTATAGTTTTAATTGGGTGAGATTGTTTACACATTTTCTCTCCGTTAATATCGTCATAATCTTTATCGACTACGTTTTATCATTAGTAAAAATGAATTTCAATTATATCAATGTATTTCTTTCCAATATTAATGATATCATTGATTTCCTTCTAAATATAATGCAAATCCAATTAAAGTGACAATACACTGAGAATGCAGATAGTCTGAAGTTTGGAAAATAAAAAAGGGTTATATTTGAGTTTGCAAAGTGGTTGTTTACTCTTTTTTCTCGGTTGCTATAGATAAGGAAAAACAAAACACAATTACAGTCAAATTTTTTTTCTTAAGCAAACTGGATATTATAGATAAGATCGAAGGCTCTTGTCAGACATGCATGAAACCAACTCTTTTGTATGAAACGTTATATCTCATGTCCATTCTTCAAAATTATGATCAATCTTTTGATTATAATCTTGTTGGATTTGGTTCATGTCTGGTCAAAACTTGCACAGATCCAAGGTTTCATTGCAAACTTCATTGTAGGGGCGACGAGATAAAAATTGAAGTAGAGTACAAATCTAAAGAAGTAATTCATTTTAGTGTTAAAAAAGAAGACTAACAAATCTGAATACTTCTGAGTGTTAAAATAGAAGAAAAGAGATTTTATAATTTAGAAACAATAAAAAGATGTCAAAAGATAAACAATATTATTGTTGTTTCACAGCCTGGATTACAAAGAGAAACACTAACCCATATTACAGCATTTGAAAGTAGACAAACTCGTTTATTTTGAGATGCGGAGGGTTTCTACACAAAATCCCATTCCATCATTTGTTTTTCTTTCTCAATCTTTGGGGTTAGAGATTGCATCTTAACACTAAGAATACGACACTCTTCTTCCCCAACAATTTTCAAACATTGTGATAGCTCTGGGAGTCTGCTCAATAGATGTTTAACTAGATGGTGAGGTGAATGGGCATTCTTCTTGATGAAGATATGTTTTAACAGTTTCTCAGTAGACAACAAATTCGCTCAATCATATTCCAAGCAGGATGCAACCATCTCCTGGAACGACTTGGAGAATTTTACATCAATAAGCTTTGGAACGGTACCTTTGGCCAAGTTCGTGATCACTTTCATCAGTTGACTCCTAGAGTAAGGAGGGCGTCCTTAAGAGAGATCCATGGCAGTAATTCCTAATGACCATATGTCATCTTTGCAATCATATCCTCTTGTCGTTTCACATAGGATGACGTCGAGCGCCATCCAGAAAAAGAAGCTTGTTAGCATGTGTCACCCCTGGCCCTCACTGCGTATCAATCCCTAGTATGTGTCTATTTGGCCACATGAATGGTGAAGTACCGGGACTTTATAAGTACAAGACTCCCAAACTCTGAAGGATTTGGAATAGTGTGGTGTAGAAAGGCCCGAATATCAGAGCCATGTGGCAAGCCCACGGGACTTCAGAAGAAAAGTACTCCAAGAGATTTGGGTTGTTAAACTATGCGCACCCAAAAGCGCCCGAACGCCGATTTTTTTTTAAATTATGAGCTTGATTTCTTATGCGGATTAATTCTTTTATTTTCTTAAATACTTTGATTCCAACTTAATAAACTTCAACCATACCAAATCATAACCGAATAGAAATAACTATGTAGATAAGTAAGCATGCACATCAACAACACATATACCCTGGGGAAACTTTGTACAGGGAGAAAAACCACAGCAAAGGATATTCCTTTATTGCATTAATAATGTAAGATCATTTACAAATATGCACCATGAATGTTCTCCTCTTAAAGATCTTTCCAAGATGACTCTGACCTGACAAAGACCTAAGAGACCTTGTTGAAATACACCTCTAATATCTTGCTTCTATTGTTGATATACAACATTGAAATGTTGTTGATATATGCCTCTGATATGAAACCTCCATTGCTGATATACAACACTAATATGCTTCTTTGGTATGTTTCCTCTTTATCACTGATATGCTCCTCTCTTTATTCAACCTGAACCTTCATATCAAACTTTGTTGAAGAGAGGGGTCGGCCTATGGTTATATAGGCTAGAGAGGAGAATAGGAGAGGCTCGAAATAGTAATTTGTTTGCATGCTTTAATCATAACTTAGCTTCATACTTTAGTTTGAACTTAGAACTAGAATTGAGACTGGTATACTCTAGTTTGAAAATAGAACTAGACTTAAGACTTC
>ML853835.1:26141-42076 GCA_009831015.1 Picea engelmannii
CATAAATGGTATAAATAAATATCATTATACATTCATTTGATACACAAGTCAAATTTCAGAGGAAATCGGAAGTAAAGAAGGCCAGATTTCAAGGGAGGATGAAGTCTTTTGGTGATGTGTTCTAAGGTATGTTATTTTCAGGTCATCTTACCATTTTCGCTATAACTTTTTTTCTAGAACAATTCAGATCATAAAATTTCTACGGTATTGAGAAGACATATCAAAGTACATGTGATAAAATTTTAAGATCTTTATTCGCTATAATTATGAAGATACATTATGTGGAAGATAGGTTTTTTGACCAGTCCTGAAGCTAGTCAATAAAAAGGTGTTCCGGGTAAAACAGTCATAACTTCTTCATAGAGAATCCAAATGAAGTGGAAAAATTGAATTGGAAATAGTACGAACTTTGGTTTCTTGTGTTCAAGTTTTAGAATCGAATGTTAAACATTGAGCGTGGGGCATTCTGTACAAGTTCGGTCTCCTGAAGAAACCAGAATTGAACAAGGTCTATCATTCTCTCTATAACTTGTTTTTGGGGAGGATTCAAGGATTGAAACTTGGAGAATTTTCAGAGAATACATTGAGTAATATTATCTATAGGATCAGAGTATTCCAAGAATTGAATAATTGAATAAATTGAAGAAGTCTCAGGAAGCATTATCAGGTCCTATGTGATGGTTGGTTGATGGTGATGATTTAATGTAAAGTTTTATTATCTCTCATATATACTTGGGTGGAAGGAAGGGGCAAGGATGGAGAGTTCAACCCTCTCTTGATATTGGAGGATTGTATCTTCCTCTTGGAGGTTTATCCCTCCCTTTACATTTGGAAGTTGTAGCTACCTTTGGAAGTCATTACTTCCCTTGAACAATAATTGTTGATTATTGCTCATGTATTGTGGTGTATTGGTGTAACTCTTATACTATTGTTCATTGCTCATTGGATATAATTGAATGGTTTAAGTATAAGTTGAAAAAGGTTTTAAATTGTACTTGATGTTGATTCACCCCCCTCTCACTATCAACAATTGGTATCAGAACAAGTTACCTTCAGTACAGTTTAACCATTGGAAGGAAGATCCTATGCAAAAATGGAAGACAACATTCCAAATGGGATTCCACCATTTGATGGAAGCAATTTTGAATAATGGAGTAATAGAATGGAAACTTACTTGAAATCTATTGGGGTAGATGTTTGGTTCTCAGTTTCTTTAGGATATAATGCTTTGAAGAAACCAAAGACTGCAGCTTAGAAGGAAGCAAAAAGGAACAAAAAATTGGAAATAGATACCATCCTATATGGATTGATAGATTCAGTGAAATCTAAGGTGGGTTCATGTGCATCAGAAAAAGATATTTGGGACAATCTACAAGACCTTTATGCAAGGGAAGAAGCAGAAGAAAAAGAAGTTGAAGAAAATTACAACCTCTCAAATTTCAAAGAAGAAAATAGAGGTCAGTTCTTTTTCTTTAATTGTGAAGGAGTAGGACATGTTGAATTTGAATGTCCTCATCAAGGGATTGAAAGAGATGACACCAAAGAAGAAAATTTCAATGAAGAAGAAGAAAATCATGAAGCAAAAATAATTCAACAAGAAGATGAGAATCTTAAAAAATTGAAGCATGTTGAGATTGAAAATAGAAAGCTCAAAGACATGTGTAGAAAACTAAGAAATCAATTGGATAGTTATGAAAAGGCAGTTGTAAGATTGAAGAAACAATTAGAAGACTTTGATAAACTAAGAGAAGAAACCATTTCCTTGAAAACTCTACTCGAAGAAGCAAGAAGAATAGGAGAAGTAAAGAAGGTCCAAATGATGAACAAAGAAGAAGATTGTGGGAAACTTGAACAAGAAGTTGTCTCATTGAGGAAGAGCTTAAGAAAATCTCAAGTTCCAAAAGAATTAACACATCTTGGATGCATGGGTGAAACTTAATACAAAGAAGATGCAAATACCAACAAGATGGTTGAAGAAAGAGCTACACAGACAGTTGATGAGAAGTGGACCAAGATACCAGAAAGAAGGAATGATTACAAAAGAGATGAGTATCCAAGAAGACCTCATACCTTCAGGAATCAAAGAATATTCAATCGTTATGAAGGAAACTATAGAAGAGTAGATCATTAACCCAAATGGACTACATCACAAAGAAGTCCACTTACTCCAAGGTATCAAAATTTATTTCTTGGTCATTGTTATACTTGCAAAAAAATTGGACATAAGGCAATTAATTGCAGAATCAATGAAAGGAACAAATACGCAAGAAACATGAATGGTGTAAATAGAATATATGGAAATAATCATGGATTTGTCAATAGAAGTTATAATTCATTTTCCCCATTGATGGAAAAAAATATTGTATGCTACAAATGTAATTATCTTAGTCACAAAGCACGAGATTGCAGATATATGAATGAAGATGTCTCTATGCCAACCATGGTATGGCGAAGGAAAGAGATTCCAAACAATGAAGATTGTCAAATAGCATTAACCGTTGAAGAATGTAAAGAAGAAGATGAATGGTACATAGAGAGTGGATGTTCTTCACACATGACTGGGGATCAAGACAAATTCATCGGCTTGAAGAGAAAGGGTGGCAATGTTTCATTTGGATATGACTCATCTGCCAAAATACTTGGAGAAGGTGTAGTATAAATTGGAAGAAAAAATGTAAAAGAAAAGAATGTCATATTGGTGAATACTTGAAGCATAATCTACTCAGTGTTATTAAAATGTGTGATCAAGAATACACTCTTACATTTAACTCCCGAAAATGTACAATCAGAGAAAATAACTCAGGAAGATTGGTTGCAACTTCAAAAAGAGGACCAAACAACATATACCTCCTAGACATGAAGAAGAGAGAGAAGATAGAAGCCACACAAAATGATTCCAAGGAAGAAAAATTCCCAAAGACCAAAAATAGGGATGAAGTATTATTGAGTGCCACATGTTCAAGGGGAGCAGCCCCAAAGAAGAAGGTTACCTTTTTCCATTAAACTCATGGGGAGAAGCCCTATCCTTTGCCATTGATGTCAAGGGGGAAGAGAAATTGGGATCATGATGATAGGGGGAGCATGAGTGTTTCCATCAATGACAAAGGGGGAGATTGCTGGAAGATTGGTTGTTGTCATTTATGTTAACCTGGGTCATTGGTTTTGGACCGCAATATTGATGAAGGTATTTGCACATGAAGGACAATGCACATTCAGATAAAACACCCATGGATGGATAGTATACATCACGTTGTTTATAGTGGTATGTGGCACATCACGTGGATCCTCATGGTTGATGAGAACTGAATTTTTGAAGATGACAAAGTATGTACATGTATGCCCTGAATTAAAGAAGGAAGTACATGTATGCCCTGAAGATAATTAAAGAAAAGAATTACAAAATAATAAAGTGTCAGGTCAGCCCTAATGTTAAAAGGAAGTGACATAAATGGTATAAATAAATATCATTATAAATTCATTTGATACACAAGTCGAATTTCAGAGGAAATCAGAAGTAAAGAAGGTTGGATTTCAAGGGAGGATGAAGTATTTTGGTGATGTGTTCTATGGTATGTTATTTTCAGGTAATCTTACCATTTTCGCTATAACTTTTTTTCTAGAACGATTCAGATGGAAAAATTTCTATGGTATTGAGAAGACATATAAAGGTACCTGTGGTAAAAGTTTCATCTCTTGATTCACTATAATTATGGAGACACACTCTATGGAAGATAGGGTTTTTGACCAGTCCTGAAGCTAATAAATAAACAAGTGTTCCAGGTAAATAAGTCATAACTTCTTCATAGAGAATCCAAATGAAGTGGGACAAATTGAATTGGAAAGAGTACGGACTCTAGTTTCTTGTGTGTGAGTTTCAGAATCGGATGTTAAATATTGAGCGTGGGGAAGTCTGTACAAATTAGGTCTCTTGAATAAACCAGAATTAAACAAGGTCTACCATTCTCTCTATAACATTTTTAGGGGGAGGATTCAAGGATTGAAACTTGGAGAATTTTCAAAGAATACATTGAGTAATATTACCTACAGGATCATAGTATTCCAATAATTGAATAATTGAAGAAATTGAAGAAGTCTCAGGAAGCATTATCAAGTTCTATGTGATGGTTGGTTGATGGTGATGATTTAATGTAAAGTTTTATTATCTCTCATATATTCATGGGTGGAAGGAAGGGGAAAAGATGGAGAGTTCAACCCTCTCTTGATATTGGAGGATTGTATATTCCTCTTGGAGGTTTATCCCTCCCTTTACATTTGGAATCTGTAGCTACCTTTGGAAGTCATTACTTCCCTTGAACAATAACTATTGATTATTTCTCATGTATTGTGGTGTATTGGTGTAACTCTTATACTATTGCTCATTGGATATAATTGAATGGTTTAAGTATAAGTTGAAAAAGGTTTTAAATTGTACTTGATATTGATTCACCCCACTCTCAGTATCAACAGATAATGTTACATGTACCAACACACTAGATCAATTGAAATGTCCCCACTTTGGGACATCATTATATTACACAGTGTTATGATGACCAGGGTAGCCAGTTGGAGATTATCGCGAGTACATGGATTATTGAGAGGTGTTTAAGGGTCTAGCTTGCATATCTCATCCTATTTCATCATTATGAGCCATTCCGCACAGATTGGCTTTGGTTTCGTTGCATTTTGATGATTTCCATGATTTTGAGTATTTTGAGCTATAAGTCAATTAAATTCACTGAAGAGATCATTTTGGGCACAATACTTGGAGGAACCTCTCAATGTAATAGCTCATTGGAATCGGGAGGAGAAACACTAAAGGATAGGATGGTGAGAAGTGACTTTCAGTGGCTAGGGATGCCACAAGGAGAGATATGGCGCTTTTCAGAGGTAAAAAGGTTAATTAATTAATTAAAGTGATTTAATTAATTAATTAAATATTAATCAAATGAAAGTCAATTTGGAGGGACAAGGTGAATAGGAAGTATAAGTAAGAGGCAAGGGCCTCTACTCTCTCATTCATTTATGTATGTTTATCAATTTGATATATGGATTCTAGCTAAAGAGCCCATACCTTGGGGGTTTTGAGGGTTTTGACTTGACAAATCCTAGAGGACGATTCAGTGGTGAAAGATTCCACCTAGCTTGTCCCGAGATTGGTCTCGAGGATGCAATACTCCTCCACACCATTCTAGTTCGGATCTACATCAGTGCAGGAGGGTTTTTCACCAACCACGGGCATAAGAAGAGAAGGAGGGCGCACCATTGGGGGTTTCCAGCAAGGGGGGTGCACCATTATTTGAGGGAAGGTTCATTTTAGGAGTTTGAGAGGGCTATTGAAAATTTGAGCATTTGGGTTTTACTTGAAGGGCCTTAGCCATGATTTATAGTGCATCTTGAGAGAGATTTATGGTTCATATTATTTCCTAGAGCAGTGGGATGAATTGGAGAGAAGGAGGGCATTTTTGAGATACTTTAGATCTGATTCTGAGACTTCACCCAGTGACTTGCAGTTTTCTGATCTACCTTTCTAGTGAGTTTCAAGGAATTTGGATTCCTCCTTCATCGGGGCCGAAATTATAGGATTTGACAAATTCAAGAGGGCGCAGCTCAATTGGAAGACTTAGCATTTGGAGGAGTTTCCCTTGGTATTTCGGTTTGAGATTTCATGAGGGGATTATACTCATCTCGATCTACAGTTTAGTATATTCAACATATAATTTGGAGGTGTTTGACAGTAGGGCCTAATTATTGAGGGTCTTCAGGGTTTGAGCAGGGCATGGCATCTTCCAGCGTGGGGGTTGACACTTCATACGGCCCAGATCTTCTTGTATTGGTATTCATGGTATATTCATCCTTTGGAGGCTTATTGTAGTCTTCTTTGGAGCATTTTGTAGCAGCTTCTATTGTCTTTATTGGAGCCATCTATTGAGCATTCCAGATTGGCCTCTTCATTGTAGCAGGTTCTTCTATTTATGAATAAAATCAGATCTGAGATGTTTTGGCTTGTCTATCATATTATTGATCTTGCATATGGTTGAGGTATGTTCTAGTATTGTATCTTATTGTTTATTGTTGGAACACACATTAAAATAATCAGTATAACCCTAAGCACAACCTAAGAGACAAGAATAAGCAAAGTGTTTGACGAAATGCCACAACCAGTAAAAGTTTAAAAGACACCCAAAACCATGATGTTCCTTGCATCTCTGCTTGGGAAATTTACAGTGGTATCAAAGCTTAGATTCCTACTAGTCAGTGGGGATTAGCACATGCATACATATTCTAGACTTATGTCAGCATGAGGGGTCTTACACAAGGATAAAAGGATGAGATATCCTTTGAGATAAAATATTACGCCCTTAGCAAGGAAACTAGGGCCCTAATAACCTTCCCACAGTATGCAGCCTTAAGAAATCCCAGTTGGAGTGAAGAGGATGTTTTATATGAGATCATCATAGCAGGGTAAAAGAGAGCAGCAACACCTAGATGGTTGGAAGAACAGAGTAACCCCACACCCATTAGGAGCACGCAACTTTGTTATAGTTGCAAGGTGCCTTGGGAACCAGATCATAGGTGTAGGGGTAAGGAGCAGAAGCACATTATTGAGGTGTGTGAGGATGGAGCGATAGATGTTGATTTAGAGTAGTCTGATGATGACAGTGACTCTTGCACAGAGGCTAGTGATAGTGAATCTACTACAGAGGCTAGTAATTCTTGCACACTTGAGGAGGATAGTGACCCTTGCACATTGGAGGAGCAGTGGGATGGACAGGATGATAGGACTTATGCTTCAACGGTCATATAACATATTGTTGATGACCCTACACCTCAGCAGAGTGGTAACACTAGTGAGGACTCACACGTGTTAACACCTACAGATGACCAGCTTCCTAGGGTGGTCGTGACACATCTGTCATCTTTCCAGACACCTATGACAACCACATCATATGAGGATAGGAGTAGCATAGAGGAGCCGTATGTGAGGGATGCACACCATGGTCATGTAGATACACAAATCCAAGAGGAGATACATAACATATAGATGGTTGACCTTACACATACAGATCAACATGAGGAGATTGAGTCACAGATTTTGGATATTCCATTAGTTGAGTATATTGGGGAGACTGACAGGTTAATGGAACATGTACTTCCAGGATCGGCCTGCATTGATGAGGATGCATTCTTTATTGGTCAGGATTACCATAGCACGTGTCTGGACACATCTATATTGGATCTGGGCGTAGATGATAACAGCAGGGTGAGTGGACAGGAGGATACAGTTTCTCATATAAGATACAGTGTGATGCGGAGGGAGCTAGCAGTTGATGATGATACACAGTCACATATAGGAGGTCCCAGTAGCACAGTAGACAGTGGGCAGTCCAACATGTTATCTTATGTAGAGAGTGTTTTTGGGGATTCTAGAGTTGACACTAGCGGGATTGACACTAGTAGTGAGGGATATGAGGTGGCTCCTCAGCATGACTATGATCAGGAGTCACACTACTTGACAGGATAGTTGAGAGTCAGTGAGGATATGATCATGGCACCCACTAGGCACAGTGATGATCTGCATGCATTGATGGTAGATTACTTTTGTAGATCATCAGTAGAACATGGTAGTGCAGATGAGGGATTTTCCATGGATGAATTTCACACTCTCAGGGAGAGAGTATCTATGATGAGGACTGATTACCAGCAGTTGTTGATTGACAGGGACTACCTATTGAGGATTGGTGAGATGTATCATGAGTATCTGAGGGAGCAGGATTTGGAGGTGGACAGACTTACTCAGGAATTGGAGAGAACTCGAGGATTATTGAGAGGCACATAGACAACCTTGAAGAATAAGAGTCTAGATCAAATGAGCCTCTTGAGGAGATTAGTCAGAGATCCACTTCATTTGTCTTACTAGACACTTATATATATCATCCAGTCACGTTTCTAGAGGATGTTGGTGATCTAGCAGAGGAGCACTAGTTGATGGAGGACACTTCCATTTGTGTTCCAAGAGCAGTTGACCTCCATGTAGAGATTGATCCAAAGGTACACCCATGATCTATGATGCAGCATGATTCCACAGGTGATGACGTGAGTATGTTGGAGCATACAATGATGAGTGATAGCTCACAGAGACATACCGAGATGTATGGTGGGATTCAGATGGATGTATTGGATTGCAGGGAGGAGACATACTTAGGGGAGCATGTAGATTTCACTCCTTTACAGTAGCACATAGTCATGAGAGAGCACCTTCACCATATCAATAGTTGTATGGGAGATGAGGGATGGAGGTTGGTTGACCCACCATTTTAGGAGTTACTTTCAGATGTACTAGATGGTTGGGATTCATTGATGACCACAGGAAATTATTTCTCATGGATACTAATGGACGAGCTTATGGTCGAATCCTTGGGATTGACCAAAGAATGTGATGCCTTCCAGTCCTACAGTCAGTTGTAGATGTTGTGTTAGTCTTTCCTGACACTTTTATCATAGACAACAACATGAAGAGGGATAGGCCATAGCTGAGAACATGGGGAGTGGCTAGGATGAGACCACTTTACATGAGTATCTTTACGACATCCATTTAAATAGGGGTGGATCGTCATAGGCAGTTAGTTGAGACTTGGTGTGTGATGGTGAGCATCATAGGCCAGGTGATAGCATATGAGCACAGAGGGCTTCTGACAGTGATCAGTCTCACACAAGAGCAGTTAGAGGAGATTGGAAGTGATAAACTTCCAAGGTTTCCATGGGATCCAGGTGTTCATTTAGCTAGCAGGATGTTTTATTATGGGGTGACCCAGGTTGCGCCAGAGAGCACCATATGCCACCATGGGTTGGTTTGGAGTGGGCTTGTAGGTATTTGTCCGATGGAGCAAGGCAAATTTTCACTTTTGATCATCATGATCGGACGTGGATATGGTTGGGAAGGTACTACTTCCACGTAGATGTTTTCATAGGTGTAGTTTATAGACAGCAAGTCCAATAGCCACAGGTACTTCAGCTTGAGAATCCAAGAGTGGAGGATCCAGTATATATACAAGGAGTAGTCAGGCAGGGTCAACATAGTGCAGTGCCAGCATGGTGATCTTCAATAGAGTCTAGCATGGGATCCAATGATTATAGGGTTGAGAATTTCACTCACTGATAGGGTCAAGTGGACTGTTGCAAGGGAAATTTGTTTTGACTTTCCATTAATCTTCAGTGTTGAGAAGATCACATCTCTTGAGGGTGTCTTACAGAGGTCTTACAGTACCTCATTCTGGCATCAGCATGCGCAATTGATGGAGGTTGTGTTGATCATGGTAGTGTCTTGGAGGATGGACTCATTCCAGGATGAGGCCATGTGTCATGTATAGGAGCTTCACGGTGTTGATTTATTTCAGGATTATGCTTCCCAGGGGATTGTAGTTCATGTCTTGATATGGAACCCAGGGGGAAAAGTGTGTGATAGTTCATCCTTGGATGGGGTCTACGAGGTGTCCCACAGGTGGAAATGGGATCCTAGTATTATACTTGAGGAGATTTGGTTATTTCTTGAGGACAAGCAATTTTCTAGCACGGAGGATTGTAATGTCCCCACTTTGGGACATCATTATATTACACAGTGTTATGATGACTAGGGTAGCCAGTTGGAGATTATAATGAGTACAAGGATTATTGTGAGGCATTTTGGGGTCTGGATTGCATCTCTCATCCTATTTCATCATTATGAGCCATTCCACACAGATTGGATTTGGTTCCCTTGCATTCTGACGATTTCCATGATTTTGAGTATTTTGAGCTATAAGTCAATTAAATTCACTAAAGAGATCATTTTGGGAACAATACTTGGAGGAACCTCTCAGTGTAATAGATCATTGGAGTCAAGAGGATCTGCACTACAGGATAGGATGGTGAGAAGTGACTTTTAGTGGCCATGGAAGCCACAATGAGAGATAAGGCGCTTTTTAGAGGTGAAAAGGTTAATTAATTAATTAAAGTGATTTAATTAATTAATTAAATATTAATAAAATGAAAGTCACTTTGGAGGGACAAGGTGAATAGGAAGTATAAATAAGAGGCAAGGGCCTCTAATCTCTCATTCATTCGTGTATGTTTATCATTTTGATATCTAGCTTCTAGCTAGAGAGCCCATACCTTGCGGGTTTTGAGGGTTTTGACTTAACAAACCCTAGAGGACGATTCGGTGGTGAAATGTTCCACCTATATTTTCCAAGGCTTGGTCTCGGGGATGCAATACTCCTCCACACCATTCTAGTTTGGATCTACATCAATGCAAGAGGGTTCTACACCAGCCACAGGCACAGGAAGAGAAGGAGGGTGCACCATTGGGGGTTTCCAGCAAGGGGGGCGCACCATTCTTTGAGGGAAGGTTCATTGTAGGAGTTTCAGAGGGCTCTTGGACATTTGAGAATTTGGGTTTTACTTGCAAGGCCTTAGCCATGATTTCTAGTGCCTCTTGAGAGAGTTTTATGGTTCATATTATTTCCTAGAGAAGTGGGACGAATTGCAGAGAAGGAGGGCATTTTTTAGATTCAGATCTATTCAGTTTGGAGGGGTTATACTTCATATCTGATCCTGATACTTCACCCAGTGACTTGAAGTGTCCCAATGTACCTTTCTAGCAAGTTTCAGGACATTTGGAGGCCTCCTTCATCAGGGCCGAAATTATAGGGTTTGACAGTTTCAAGAGGGCGCAACTCAATTGGAGGATTTAGCATTTGGAGGAGTTCCCCTTGGTATTTCAGTTTGAGATTTCAGGAGGGGATTCTACTCATCCCGATCTACCATTTGACATATTCATCATAATATTTAGAGGTCTTTGATAGTAGGGCCAAATTATTGAGGGTCTCCAAGGTTTCAATAGGGCGTGGCATCTTCTAGCTTAGGGATTGACACTTCATATGGCCCAGATATTCTTGTATTGGTATTCATGGTATATTCAGCCTTTGGAGGATTATTATAGTCTTCTTTGGAGAATTTTGTAGCATCTTCTATTGTATTTATTGGAGCCATCTGTTGAGCATTCCAGATCGGCCTCTTGATTGTAGTAGGTTCTTCAATTTATGAATAAAATCAGATCTGAGATGTTTTGGCTTGTCTATCATATTATTGATATTGCATATGGTTGAGGTATGTTCCAGTACTATATATTCTTGCTTATTACTGCAACACACATTAAAATCATCAGTATAACCCTAAGCGCAACCTAAGAGACAAGAATAAGAAAATTGTTTGACGAAATGCCACAACAAGTAAAAGTTTAAGAGACACCCAAAACCATGATGTTCCTTGCATCTTGGCTTGGGAAATTTACATCAATACATTTATATCATTTGCAATATTAGGAATATTGTGTGTTTCTAGCTCATAGGAATTTTATATTCAACCTAACTTTTGCTAGATGCCTTGACTTTTTCTCATGGCTCATAAGGCTTGACTAGGCTCACAGAGGTTGTACATTCCCCTTGAATTTTCCACTAGTCTGTCTATGCTCATAGAGGTTGTACGTTCCCCTTTGAATTTTTCACTAGATTTTCTATGCTCACAGAGGTTGTACATTCCCCCTTACTTTTGCATTAGACTCACATAGCATCTCGTTCATCCTGAATTTTGGTTTGACTCACAGAGTTTGTATGTTCCCCCTAGCTTTTGTCAATACCTCACAAGACTGGTTGATTCTCCAAATCTCCCTAGCTAGCCTCAGGATGGCCGATATGGCCTCTTATTGGAGAATGACTATCAATGCTTCCAAATTTAACACTCCCTCCCAGCAAGCGAGTCATTCTCAGCAACACCAAGCTTGCCTCTCAGCTGCACAAACTGTCTCGAGGTCAGAGGTTTGGTCCGGATATCAGCTACCTGCTCGCTCGTGGCTATGTACTGTAACTTTACATTTTTTCTTTGGACCAATTCTTGGATGTAGTGGTGCCTTATGTCAATATGTTTTGACCTATCATTAAATATCGGGTTCTCTGTCAATTTTATGCAACTTTTATTATCATAGTGAACCACCATCGTCTCGATCTTGTCACCAAACAACCTAGAAACCAATTTTCTGATCCATACTACTTCCTTGCTAGCATCATTTGTTGCAATGTACTCAGCCTCTATTGTACTCTATGCAATGGATCCCTGCTTTCGACTTGACCAAGAGATCATAACGGATCCTAAACTAAAGCAGTATCTGGAAGTACTCTTCTGATCCAATGGGCTTCCTGCCTAGTCATCATCTGCATAACCATGCAGAAATAAACCACCACTAGATGTGTATATCATACCATAAGTAATGGTCCCTTTGAGATATCTTAAGATGTGCTTTGCTACCACCTAGTGTCTTTGTCTTGGTTCATTCATGAACTGACTCATCACAATCACTGCATAGCATATATTTGGCCTAGTGTGGATCATGTACATCAATGATCCAATCAACTTCCTATACATTGTGGGATCCACCAAATCTGAACCTGTATCAGAATCATGTAGCTTCCTCAGTTTGGTAACCATCAAAGTAGACATGGATTTGCAATCTATCATACCAAACCTCTTTAGTACATCCACTGTGTATTTTCCTTGTGCCATAAATATCTCGCCTTGTCTTTGCCACACTTCCAATCCTAGAAAGTAATTCATCAAGCCTAAGTATTTTGTCTCGAATTMTRAGGTTAGATCCCTCTTACACTAGGCTATTAACCCTTCATCTCTTGTTATAAAGAGATCATCAACATACATGATTAGCATAACAGGTTGGTTACCTCTTACCTTGAAGTACAAATTTGCATCAGCATCACTTTTCTGAAAGCATGGGCTTTTAAGAAATCCATCAATCCTATCATACCAAACTATGGGAGCCTGCTTAAGACCATACAAGGCCTTCCTTAGATTGCATACATGAGTGCCTTTGTTATGTAGTACAAAACCATCTGGTTGTTCCACAAAGACCTCTTGTTCAATAGCTCCATTCAAGAATGTTGTTTTTACATCCATCTAATGTAACTTCCGACCAAGAACAAGAGATAAATAAATAATAGTTCGAATGGAGGTATACCTGGATACATGGGAAAAAGTCTCTTCATAGTCAATTCCTTCTTTTTGAGTGAAGCCTCTGCCTACAAATCTTTCTTTGAACTTTTCCACACTTCCATCAGCTGCATGTTTGATCTTATATATCCATTTGGAAGAAACCACTGATTTATCTTTTGGCCTCAGCACAATGTCCCAAACATTATTCTTTATAATAGACCTATATTTCTCAAGCATGGAATCCTTCCATACTTGTAATTTATCTGCTTCTTCAAATGAAGAAGGTTCGACATCACTAATGATGCTCATTAGTGCAACATAGCCTCCAAACCTATGAGGCCTCTTCCTCTCCCTGAAAGTTCCTTGGGGAGAAACTATCCTTTCTGCTTTCTGCAATATTTCTTTAAGCCACACTAGCTTCCTTTTGGCTAGAGGTTATTCAAGAGTTCTTTCTAACACTTCAGTAGGTTCTAGGGGCTCATTACTTGGCCCTTCGCGAGGTTCCTCCCTTTGATCATCTGACTCTTTATTTTCAGAAGAGGGTGAAGTTGGTTGAACTGCTACTGATTCTTGTTGAAGCTCTCTAGATTTCTTAAATGCAGCGTCCTCATGGAAAGTCACATCTATGACTATATCTATTTTCCTCTGATCTGGTAAATAAATTATTTAAGCCTTAGAGTTCTCACTGTACCCCACAAAAACCTTTTTCTTACATGAGGGTTCCATCTTTTTCTGATTTTCCTTAGGTACATGAATATACATAGGACACTCAAATATTATTAGATGCCTTACTTCAGGTTTGATCCCTGAGAAGACCTCTTCAGGAGTCTTTTCCTTCAAGATAGCATGTGGACACCTATTCTGAATATACATGGCAGAGGAGGTAGCTTCTGCCCATAAATAATTTGGCAGATCCTGGTCAAACATCATTGCTTTCGCTGCCTCACAAATTGTCCTTTTTTTCCTCTCGCAACTCCATTTTGCTGAGGGTTATATGGCACGGTCAACTATCTCTTGATTCCTGCTGACTTGCATAAATCCTCAAACTAGGGAGATTCAAAGTCTCCTCCATTGTCTGTTCTAAGGAATTTGATGTGTTTCCCTATCTGCTTTTCAATAAAGGCTTTATACTCTTTGAATTTATCAAATGTTTCAATTTTATCTTTAAGGAAATATATCCAAAATTTTCTTGAGTAATCATCAATAAAAATGGCATAATACAAACAACCACTAAGTGAGGGAGATGACATGGGACCACATACATCATAATGAACTAGATCTAAGATGCCCTAAGCTCTATTGTCACTAGTAGGAAATGCTTTCTTTATATTTTTACCTAGCATGCATCCCTTACAAATTTCATTTTTACTAAGAGAAATAGAGGGAATTCCACATACATGTTCAGTAGATCTGGAAGAGATTTGTAATGAAGATGTCCAATTCTTTTGTGCCACAACTCGTTGGATCTAGTTGCATCATGAGTCAAATCCTGAACTGACTATCCTGATATGATGTACAATCCTCCACTGCAAGTTCCAATGGGTTCTATTGTACTTAAGTGGCTACCTTTAGCCCATAGTAGTGCCTTCATGTCCTTGAAGATCAGCCAATATCCCTTGTCCTCAAGAGTTGCAACTGATAGTATATTCTTCTTGATCCCTGGAACATATAATACTTCATCAACATGAAGTCTAGCCCCAGATTCCAATCTGAAAGATATAGAGCCTAATCCCTCTATCTTGTAACATTTGTCATCCCCAAGCTCAACATGGTCTGCAAAAGATTTTGTCTCAAAATCTAAGAGGATCTCCTTGAATCCTATCATGTGCTTTGATGCACCACTATCTACTAAACAAGTTTTCGGCCCCGTGAAAACTGAACAGGATAAGGCAAAAACCAAGTAATATTCGTTTCTATTTTCTTTCTCATTAGAAGGAATTTTTTTATTTATTTTGGATTCATCGTCCTCAACAGTTGAGGCATGATGTTTCCCTTTCCTAGGATATTTCTTTCTAAACCAACAATCTTGAATGTACCTTTGGTGTTTGGCTTCCTCTGAGATCCTTTCTAGAAAGTGCCTTTCTTCTTTCCCTTGAATATTGATGCTAAAGTTGAGTGTTGTTCTTTAGTTGGCTTGCTCCTGATAGTTCTGCAACTCTCCTCCTGGAGGAAATCATTCCATAACCTCTCAAATGTCGATTGATTCTCTCTCCCACTTACATTGGATAAGAAGGTAGCCCATGAAGAAGGAAGACCGTAAAAAATGGCCTGCACTAAATCATCATCGTCCATTGTCACCCGTGTGACCAAAAGTCGATCCCTGATCTGGGCTATCCTGGAATAGAAAGATTCCACTTATTCACCTTTCTCCATATTCAAATACTTAATCTTGTGCTTAAGTGTCCTCTTCTCACTTGGAGCCCATTTCTCGTACAAATTCACCAAGGTATCCATACAGTCCATGCCAGTCATTAACAAAGTCATTGCAGGCATTATATTGTCTTTGACTAAGTCAAAGATGATTCGATTGGCCTTTTCTTGACTCTTCCTAAAGATCGCTCTTCCTACATTATTCGTGCGTTCCTCCACCATTATGGTCACATACTACTCAAGATCATGCTCCCACAAGATATTTGTTATCCGGAGCTTCCACACATTGAAGTTGGTAGCTCCTTCGAGGCTATCCTCGGACCTGACTGAAAAGGAGGATGCCATGGACTTTACACTAGAAACTTAATCAAGCTAGCTTGGATCTGTGTGTACCTGTTGTTGCACTTCAACATGTTTAACACACCCTAAGCTCCGATACCATGTTAAATTATGAGCTTGATTTCTTATGCAGATTAATTCTTTTATTTTCTTCAATACTTCGATTCCAGTTTAATACACTTCAACCATAG
>ML853839.1:14051-29349 GCA_009831015.1 Picea engelmannii
CAGTATCTACATACAATAAATTAGGTGCAAAGCAGTAGAACACATACACAGACAATAAATGAAATATAAAACAATGGAATATGAAATAAGAGTAGAAGCATGCACCTTTGTATCTCCTCTTCTACATTTGCAGTAAAGAGTCCTTCGTCTTCTCCAGTTATTTTGTTGTTTCAATGTGGGAACGCAAAAAATACAATGAACATGAATGGAAGCTGGTATGCAAGGGAGAACAATGAAATATGTACATACAGTAAATGAGAATCAAAGGAATAGAATAAAAGAGACTTAGAAAAATGAACCTTTGCTTTTCTTGATCCATGGTTGTAATTATATAGAATTTTTCCTGTCCAAAATATATTACAAGCCAGAAAATATTAAGAAATCGCATGGTCATAGCTGAATGATTTGTTTTTGTGCAACAAAGTATCCAGATATGCTTTGTGACATGGAAATATAATTTTGTAATATCTTTGATGTATATTTCATATTTCAAGTACAAGACAAATTGTATCGTGGTCAAACTAGACTGTGTATAAGATAAAGAGGTCGTATTGTGATATGGGCCCATTTCACCATATATGGTTAATAAGTGTGTTTTGAACATGTTTTATCTTAACCAAAAGAAAGGAGAGATTGTAATTGCACATGTAGTTTTCCAATTATTTGTATGCCACTATTTTGTAGCATGTCAACACTAAAGTATCCTAGAATGATAATGGTTTCGTCCAGATGTAAATGGTGTGATGCATTTGAGAAGACATTCACTATGTTAGCAATGTTGCACGCGAAGCGGCATAGAAATTGAATATTGCAATTTGCAATCCACAAAACACTACTCTTGCTAGCACCATCCCAACATATTTTTCTTTTACAATAACATTTTGCAAAGGCATGTAGGTATGGTTCAGAGTTAGGAGTAAAAATTGGAGCAAAATTTAAGAGCAGGATGGAAAGATATGCCATTTTTGTGCAATTTTGTTGCAGCCTAGGCACAATTGTACCATACCTAGCCCTTCTACACCTGCATGCACTTTTTTTCTACAAGAACATCCTGCAAAGGCAACAAGCTTGACATCGTATTTTTCATGCGAAAGACACGGGTTCGATTCCCATACAAGATAAGCGTTAGATTTCGACTTCATCACACACAACAAAGGACCGGAATTTGCAATGCTAGAAAAATGACAGCCGGAGTTGTGCACACGACATTGGCATGGACATGGTGCAAAGTCTCGGGAAAAAATTGGAGCAAAACTGAAGAGCAGGAGAAAAAGATATGCCAAACTCTATGGAAAGTCTATAGGACAAGAACGATGAATAAATACTTAAACATTCTTACTTGGAGGAGTTGAACACTGCAAAGTGAAAAAAATAGCTCCAATTGTCGGATCAGGACCCCAGCCTTGCAAAGTCGAAGAAAACAAAAGAAAGCAACAAACCAGTGAGCAAGCACCGACAGGCCCAACTGCAGCTGCATGACCTCAAACTCGCAAACTTGAACCAAACAACAACAAGCAACAACCAATGAACCAACGAACCAACGAACAAGCAACAACCACTGAACCAGTAAACAACATATGTATCTTCAATGATGACCAAATTACATCCCAGGCACAGAAGAAATCTGAAACATATGATGACCGTGCGAGTGGAAATACTTAAACATTCTTACTTGCAAACTGCAAATAGTAAACAACAAAGAACGAATATGAATGAAATTATGGTATCGAAACTTACTCGAAAACGATGAATGACAGAAGCACAAGTCGAATTGTGGGTGCATGGCTTGAACCCCGCAAAGTCAAAAAAACAGCTCCAATTGCGGGTGCAGGACCCCAACCCTGCAAAGTTGAAGCAAACAAAACCAAGCAACAAGCACCAATAGGTCCAACCGTAGGTCCAGGTCCTCAACCTTGCAAAGTTGAACCAAACAACAACAAGCAACAATTGACGAACCAGTGAACAAGAAGCAGCCACCGAACCAGTAAACAATATATGTATCTTCAACGATGACTAAATTGCATTCCAAGCATAGAAGAAGTATGAAACATACGATGGCTATGCAACTAGCGGTGGACAACAATAGTGTCCAAATTCACTGCAACATTGTATGGAAAAATTTGAGGGAAAATGTAGTGTGAGAAGCCTATTTAGATAAACATTTAAGGTTGTTAGGGTTGTTTAAGGGCCTTGCACTATGCAAACATTTAAGTTGTCAGGCTTGTTTAAGGGCCTCGTGCTATGTAAACATTTAAGCTGTCAAACCTATTCAAGTACCTCAAAAAGAGTGTCAATGCTCTAAACTTTCGGTATGTAAACATTTCAATACAAATAGAAATAATAAACACATTAGAAAAGAGCGTCGATGCTCAGAAATTTCGGTATGTAAACATTTCAATAAAAAATTAAAAATTAAAAAAGAGCATAGGAGCTCAAAACTTTGGATATCTAATCATTTACAACATTGGGAACAACGAAGTTGGCAATAATACTTCCAATCTATTCTCCAATGAGACGATGACATATAAGGTTTTTTTATTATATAAAAAATAATGTTTTTACTTCTATAGTTCAAACAATACAGATGATGTGAAAATTTATGGTCAAATGACATATTAATATGAAGTCAATGAATTATCGATCGCTATAGTCCCTCTACGCGTTCGGCAAGGACTAATAACATGTATTGAAAGTTTTTTTACTAGTGGTTTAAGGAGAACTTGGCTGAAGACCCGTCATCAAATTTAAAATTTTCATAGACTTGTAAGTGGGTTATATTGGTGTTGAAATTTTAAGTCAAATTTGGAAGTGTTTGCCCATTTTGAAAGTTGTTTTTACCAGTTGTTTATTTAAATATTGGTTTGTTCATAAATTAAAGACTTTCACCAAGTTTCATTTTTTTCACTTTTTGCGAACTAGTTTATTTTAATATTGAAGATTTATGTTCAATTTGAAAAAATTCAACATGTAGTTTTGGAAAAAGAACCATTAAAATTAATATACAGTAAATTTTCTAGCTAGTAAATTTTAAGGCCATACAACAACCTATCCATCATTTACTTTTTTATAAGCCCACTTTTATAGATATAAGTATAAGTATGTATATGCATATGTGCATTTAATATTTTCTTGTTATACTTAATTTAAAGATTTTCTCGCAAGGATGAGGGTAGAGAACACATTGCTTAATTTTGAAGGTGTGTTTTAATGTTTTAGATTTCTACACTTAAAAAAAAAAAAGGAAAAGCTTGTTTACTTTTTTTTTCCCACAGAAAATTCACACTAATTATATTAAACATATAATTTTTCATACAAACCCCGGTATATTAATGCCTGATTCATAAGACAGAAATCTGACTATCTCACTGTAAAGAGGAGGATCAAATCATCCATACAAATGAACGGAAAATTAGTCCATAACATAAGAACTCTTCAAAAGCACTACACATCACTCCTCCTATGACTAGAAAAACAATATCAAAGAACCCGAACACGACACATTTTGCATTTAAAAAATGTCAAAATGTTGGATATTTTCAGCTGCGACTCCATCCCAGGAGTGATAGAAAAGTCTTCCACTTGTCGTCGACAGATCTTTCTTCGATAGGTGATCAACCTCCGTATTTTTCTCTCTGTAGATATGCTGAAAGTGAATAACCCTGAAGGAAGCGACCAAAACACTGACTTTATTTTTCCATCCTTCAATATTTATAGCTCGGAGATTTGCTTTTTGTTTTAACCAGTCAATTACTACTTTAAAATCCCCTAAAAGCTAAATATCAAGAATATCCAAAATCTTCGCCATAAAAAGTGCAGCCCACACTCCCATCAGCTCTTCTTTGGTATTTGTTCCCTCCCCACAATTTAAATACCAATGATAAGCCATCGAAGTACAAGACTTTATAACACCTCCCGCCCCACAATTGGAGCCACCTGCCTCCGATGCTCCATCGAAAAAAGCCACTGAACAACCAATAGTCCTATTAAAAGGAGCAGCTCTTAAATTTGGGACTTTTTCAGTCGTGGAGACACTCCCAAGTGTGCTCAAGACCTTTAGTGCAGCCACCCTTGCTGAAGGGTTCTTACCTTCGAAGAGGAAATTATTTCGGTCCAACCATATGTGTCAGCATACAAGTAAAGGCATATTTTTTGATAGATCGGGCCTGTTGTTCCACTCATCCATACACTCATTAAAAGTATTTTCAATCCACTGTGTTCTAAATTTTTTCACCTGCAAACAATAAAACCATACCTCCTTTATATATGGACAATGTATAAAAAGATGAGGATTATCTTTGACATGATGCTTACACATAATACAAAGACCTGGACCAATCCACCCTTTTGCTTGAAGTATGTCCCACGTCAATATTTTGTTCTCCACTGCTAACCAGAAAAACAGTATGATCTTTAGTTGCACACTGTGTTTCCATGATGATAATTTCCAGCCTTGAATGACAGGAAATTTGTGAGAGGAAATGATTGCGTTATAACAGTTTTTAAGGAAGAAAATCACTAAGTCGTCCCCTCCAGACCAAAGAAGGTAGTCTGCTTGGTCATCACGCAAATAAATTCCATCTTTGTTTAATTCAGCAGTGAAGGAATTCCACTCCAATGCTCGGGCACCAGTCAGATTCAGTTCACAACTTGTTTTCCATGCCGCTGCCAAAGAAGTCGGGTCAATGTTATTTGAAACATGCACTAAGAAAGTGAGTTGTTTATCGCTCAGATCCTGGATCATATCCGAGCTGAGCAGCGCACGGTCCCCCAAACTGAGAATCGCGTCTCTGCCTAAGGCAATATAATGCCCTGCCCTGGCTTCCAGCAGAGCCAATGCAATATAATAGGAAGCGATCTAAGCAAGCTTGACCATATTCGAGAGACAGCCCGCCGGTTATGATGTGGCTATCTGAGTCAATTTATAAGAGAGGTCGAAGATAAATACATATCCATAACCACTTGATGCCAGATGCTCTGATGCGTGAATAACCTCCATAGCGTTGTAGCATTGAGAGCTAAGTTGAAATGAGAGAGATTTTGAAATCCCCAGCCCCCGTTCCTTTTTGGTCTTGCGAGAAGATCCCATCTACAGAGATGATACTAACAAGAGTCTGACCACCCATTCCATAAGTAATGGAAAATCAATTTACAAATCTTATTGAGCACGGAGCGAGGCAAAGACTTGTAAGTGGAAAGGTGTCAAAATGTGTTTTTTATGGATTTATTTTCATATTAATAATTATATATGTTTTTTTCATATTAATAATTATATCTGTTTTGGGAAAATAATGTATTCATAGTAAATCTTTATTAATAATTATATATGTTTTTTTTCATATTAATAATTATATATGTTTTGGGAAAATTATTTATTCATAGTAAAGCTTTACTACTAAATCTTTAGATGTTAATAATGAAATCTTTAGATGTTAATAATGAAATGAAGTTGAAATAGATACATATTATATTTGAATGATTTTCTATTTCATTTTGAATGATTTTTTATTTTATTTTGAACATTAACATATGTTTCTTTGTTTACAATTGAAAATTGAAAGTAGTATCCTACTTAATATCATACTTGTAAATTATGAAATACAAAATTTTAAATTTTCCAAAAAAATCTAATAATTTTATTTATAAAACAATACTATAGTATGGAATGAGAGAGCATTCCAAATCTCTTTTTAAAGCACTATAATTTTAATAAAAAATGTTGTGTAGTTGCAAATTGTATTTGTAACATTTAGTGATTTGGTGGGATATAATGACTTTGATATCTTTTATATAATTGTAAAATCCATTGACAATTATATTTAGTATATATTGTTTAATTTTAATTTAAACTATAAATATAAATAATGTAGTTTTATTTTTTATAAATTTATTTGGGTTTATTTTAAAAATATATATATGCAATATAAATTTATAATATAATATAATTTTTAAAAATATTTTTTAAATTATAATTTGAAATAGTATTTAGTTTTATATATGTAATTAAAATTAAATATTATTTTAATATACAGTTTTTATAATTTTAATATATAAATTTTTATAATTTTAATATTATATAAATTAATTAAATAAATCAATATAAGTTTGTATATTTTTACAAGAAGAATTAGATAAAACAATATAAATAAACTATTTCAGCTTGTGGCAAACCATTTTTACACTAAACTTAATAATAAAACTTGCATTTTAAAACCACTACAACATATACCATATACCTTGTTGTTTCACCTTAAAAAACAAGTAGAGGAGGCCAACATTTTATGACCAATGGAGAGACAAAAGCAATGGGTTGGTGTCCTTAGAGTAGTAGTCCTTAGATGCTACTACTCTAAGGACACCAACCCATTATTTTTCTCTTTCTATCCCCCATAAAATGTTAGTTATCTCTAGTTTTAAAAAGGTGAAACAACTAGGTATATGTTGTAGTGGTTTTAAAATGCAAGCAGTCTAAAAGTTGGATTTTTTTCGAGTTTTTACTAGTATATATTTCTATCATTTTTTACTGAAATTTTGTCAAAAATTGTTAGAACTTCAAGTTTCATTTATGCATTCAAAAATGCACTTTAAACAATAAAAAATGGTGATTTTACCATTTATGCATTCAAAAATGCAATTTAAACAAAAACAAAATGGTGAGTTTACCATTTATGCATTCAAAAATGCAATTTAAATAACAAAAAATGATGAAAAAGAGATGGAGTGATCCTCTGAGACAAAGATTATACCCCCAACCCCACCAACAAAAGGATTTCCTTGTGCTACCCCATCGAAAAATGCACAAAGAATGTCTGAAGAGATATTAGTCATTAGTTTGCTTTTGGGAACGTGGTCCTTCTGTTGTGGAAAAGCAAATAGAATAACTAGGTTAGTGATCGTGCACTGGGAGGAGAGGGATTACCACCATGTCATAGAAAATGGTTATGAGCAAGCCAGATCTTTATAAAACCTTATTAGTCACTCCCTTTTATTTTATTTCTTATTTCATATATATTTTTAATGCAACATTAACATCTTTAATAATCACTTTTTATAGAATAATAAAATCTAGACACCAAATTAGTGTATGAAACCCCCTTGTTTGTGGGACAAGCGACCCCCCCACTGAGGTGAAGTCTACGGAGGTATGCAAACCCTACCCCCATCTGGATTTGAACTTTGACCTCTTAGGAGGAAACACATGTTCCTCCTAAACTTTCACTTTTTAATATTTTATCACCTATGTAACTCCAAATGCTAGTATTTATGAATTTTTTTAATCCACTCTCTATATTAATATATTATTTTATCAACCACATTCATTAATTTATGTCTTTTTCTTTTTTTTAATATCTTTATTCCATTTTAAATTTATTTATTTATTTTTTTATCTCAATTTAGTTTTTTTTTTCAATTTCATATTTCACATATTCATAAAAATTTATTATTCATTTCCTTTTTCAATTTCTTATTTCATATATTTTTTATGATGATGATGGTAGCTTTTTCAATGGAATATAGATCCTTTTAGGGACACCCTCTTCATTTCGAGGATGGTATGGGCAGATCAATTGCATTTTTGGAGATAAACCGGTAAGTTGAGGGAGAGAGAACTCAGACTTACCCGAGACCTCCTACGCTCAACCTCTCGAGCTAACTCATTGAGCTAATGACGATGGTAGCTAACCTCCATTAAAACCAAATTGGTCTATAGGACCTTAAGAAAGGTAAGTGATTACTTGGACTTCTTTAGAATTCTATTTATGTGCTCAAAATGTTTTTTATGGTTAAAATATTTAAATGATGTGTTGCTCTGTAATACCTTCCCTGCTCAACATGGAGTTGACATGCGGCATATATATTCCTTAACACTCATTATTAATCACTTTCTATATTTTAAAACCCCACTTTTTACTATTTTAACATTAATGTGACTCATCTTCCTTATCACCATCTCTATGATTGATTTTTTAAACCATTATTTACATATATTTTTTTTCCTTCATGTAACTAGTACTTACTTCCCCATGATCCATGGATGGTAGACATGGTAAACTACCAATCTTAATTACTAACTCTAATCCATGGATAACCTCAAACCTTCCCAATTTTGGGGAAGAGATAAGAGGTCTCGTGGCTTGCTCTTAACCAATTGAACTAACCCTCGGGACTATTCTCTACATTAATCTATTCTTTTATTAACTATATTTATTAATGTATGCTTTGATTCTTATTAATTTATTATTTTTTACTATAACTGTTAATTCATTTCGTAACTATTAATTTATACTTTGAAGATTTCTCGATGATTCATTTCTTGATTCCAGCAGGCATCTTATTTATTTCTAGAGCAACTAAAAAAACTCGGATTGACATGTACTTGGTGGCCTTTAAGATTGGTGTGTTATTGACAAAACTCGGTCTGGTGTGCACTCTAGGTCATTCCTCGGACATTTCCTTAGACACGCACAAAACTAGGGAATGAGCATGCACAACTTCATTTGTGCGCATGGACAAAATTGAACCCAAAACTTTGGGTGCCAACAAAAATCCACCATTAGCCTTCAAAATAGAGGAAAAACTCTCAAACCAAAAGGGAAAAACTAGAAAAACCAACTAAAATATTTGGAGCAATAGTAAGAAACAGAAAAAATCAATCACTCAATAAATCAATAATGGGGAGAAATGAAACAATGAAGAGGGAAAAAAGGGTTACCTTTCTACAATACTATTTGTCTTTTCCCTACATACAAGGTTATTTGTATTTGATCCTATTATAGAACCACCTTCTCTTCCTCTTCTCTTACATGAAAAGTATAAATGAAACAAACCCTCATTTTTTCCTATTTTAAAAAGTCCTCTTGAAGTTTTCCCCACCTCTTTTAGTAAGTTAAAAAAATTAAATTATTGTTCAACGCTTTAGTGTATTAGGAGCATTGATGCTTCCATACCAAAGAGGAGCATTGATTTTCCCCACACCAAAGAGGAGCATTGGTTTGCCCCATACCAAAGAGTAGCATCGATGTGCCCATACTAATGTGGAGCATTTATGATTTCATACTAAAGAGGAGCATTCGTGCCCATATAGAAGTGGAGAATCGATGCTCCAAGATCACCAACAAGGATAATTGTGCCACTCAAAGAAATACCATGAACCTACAAATAAAGGGAGGTTAAAACCCCTTTGAATATGCACTCATATTGCACAAAAATGTACCCCTTTCTTGGTGTTTGATGCTTCGATGTATTAGGAGCACTAATACTTACATACCAAAGAGGAGTACTAGTTCTCCCCACACCAAAGAGGAGCATTAGTTTGCCCATAATAATGGGGAGTGATTTTTCTTTCATACCAAAGAGGAGTACTAGTTCTCCCCACACCAAAGAGGAGCATCAGTGTGCCCATAATAATGGGGAGCGATTTTTCTTTCATACCAAAGAGGAGCATTGTTTCCCATATAGAGGTGGAGAATTGTCGCTCCAAGATCACCAGGGAAGAACGTCATGCCACTCAGAGAAATACCATGAACCTACAAATAAAGGGAAGTGAAAACCCCTTTGGATATGCACTCACATAGCACAAAAATGTACCCCTTTCTTGGTCGAAATTGACCCTCATTTACTATCCAATTTGTTGATGTAAAACCCTAAAACAAATCCACTATTAACCTACAAAATAAAGGCAAAACCCTCAAAACAACGACAAAAAAAACCAACTAAGAAATTAGGAACAATATCAAGGAATGGAAAATAACATAAATAAAATCAATAATGGGGAGAAATGAAATAATGAAAAGGGACAAAAGGGTTACCAAGTTGCAATACTCTTTGTTTTCCTCCACATTCATGACTAGTTATACCTCAACCTCTTGTAGAACCACCTCTTCTTCCTCTTCTCTCATGTGAAATGTAGAAATGAAACAAACCCTCACCTTTTCTTCTTTTGAAGAGTCTTCCTGCAGTTTGTATCGCTTCTTTCAACAAGTTAAATAAATATGAATTATTTTTTGTAGCTTCAGTGTATTATGAGTATCGATGCACCCACACCAAAGAGGAGCATTAGTGCGCTCATATGAATGGGGAGAACCAATGCTTCCATACCAAAGAGGAGTGTTGGTGCATCCATACTTTAGTGGAGTAGCATTGATGTCTTTTTGGGCTCTTCACACTTCAATGTGCATGGGTCATGGAGCACTAGTTTGTTTGGACCAAAGAGGACCACCAACATATATTTGGGTTGCCAATACTCTGATTCACGTCAATCAAGGAGCATTGATGCACCTATGTGCCCAGAACAAATTGGAGCACTAATGTTTTTTTGACATGTTCAGTTGCCCTAGTGCACATGTGGTCATGGAGCACTCATGCTCTTTTGTATTAAGTGCATCGATTACCTATTTCAAATTAGTTCATTATAACCCAACCTTTGCCTGCCACCTCCACAAAATCCTCCCTAAAATTACAAGGAACTCTAAAAATAACTTCCACAAAACCCTTGCTATTGGATAGAGGACTCCTAGATCCATGGTCGTCAACGACTTGGATGAGCAAGGCGTAGATCAAAGCCATTGCTTTATAATCATTGACATCATGCAAGAGAGAAACATGAGCATGAGTTTTATTCATCATCATTGTATTAGGGCATCCAGCTTTTGGACTTCAATAAACTTTATTGAGGAATTTATGTAAGAATGAGTTCAAAATGTGGACAAACTCAACCTATTTTTTAAATATTTAGATGATGCAAAGTTTCGATTTGGTCGACCCATTTTTTTCAAAATTCAAACAGGGTCATCTTAAAATGGGCCAAAACCTTTAAGGGAAAAGTTTCACGGGAAAAGATCCCATCAATCAAGTGGAACTATAAATTCCAACAAATTCTTACTGAATATGCAAGAGAATTTGAATAGAAAGAGGTTGAGTTTGTCCACTATCTAACTTACTCCATTTATATACATTTAATGTTAAAAAATATTATTTTTCATGATTAATTGAATGGAGTATTTAATATTCAAGTAATTATTATGACCCATGTCTTATGAGCATCATTTACCATGACCCGTTTTTCATGAATTTCAATAGTATATTAAACTTTCATTGCATTGGGTGATGTTCACATGGGGGAAGAAGTGGGTTAAAATTAATGAAATGAATCACACACTATCAATCATTTATGGGACTTGTTCCCAGAGTAAGTTAAAAAGTGGACAAACTCAACCATTTTTCCATCGAAATTCTTTTTCGAATCGGGTATGAATTTTGCCAATGTTATAGTTTGACCTGCTTGATGGGAATTTTCACTATGGAACTTTGCCATACAGGTATTTTACCATTTTAAGAAGACCCGAATCATTGGGGTGGCAGGAGTTTGTGGGGCTCTCTTTGGCCCTAGAGGAAGCATATAACTAACCTACTCTTGGAACTTGGGTCGCGCCACCAATAATCAAGCAGAGGTTCATGCTCTTCTTCAAGGGCTTGTCCTAGTTGGGGCTTGTGATATTTGTAGATTCACAATCCTCGGCAATTCAAAAAACACCATCAACAAGCAAACCCCTTACACATTTCCAGAATAAACAATTCTCAGGTTGATAGGAGAGAAAACCTAGCCATTACAGGAAAAATGGGGGTTGTATGTGTCAATGGACTCTAAAAATACCACCCAATTATGTGATGATCCCTCCTCGATCTAATTTTCATTTCAAAAGCCTCCCTGATCACATGTTGTGAGTGTTGCGCGATGTGAGTTGAGTTGTCATTGTGTCAACCACCCATGCCCCATATTCTCCTCATGGATTCATGTCCTCATCCAGGGTATCCCTTTTGTTGACATCTTGTCTCTCCATCTCATTGGAAACTCTTTTGGAGCTCCTATTCAACACAATTGGGACTTCACAATGGTGCTTGGCCCAATGGTGAGGAGGGGGTCAAAAAATACGAAGGTGTCCACCTCCCAATTAGCATCAGAATTGGAGGACATGTGTATTATGGTGCAAACTATGTGGATCCAATTGAGTAGTATGTACCCTCAGGTGCTCTTAATCATGTAAATTATAGTCCAGCAACACCAATATTTGCAACAACTACATGATGAATTTTTTTCCCTCCAAAATCAGTTTGAAGATTTGCAAGTGCGTTCTAGTTCATGTCGGTTGCCCAGGACGACTTATGAGTGCTCTGTTGTTGCTTCATCACGAGATGTCATGCCTCCATTATTGGAATTAAACTCACTAGCCTCGGGGCCCACCCACAGTGCCTTTGGTATGAAGGGGCATACTCCATTTAATTAGTTAGATTTACTTTTTTTATAGATTTAGCTTAGGAGTTTTTATTAGGATATTTACTCTCAGTCTTTTTGGAGCAAGACACTTTTTAGAACTGCTAAATTTCATGCCCTTGGGCAGTTTTTGTAATTGAACATAGTCCCTCCCAAGCCTACTATTTGAACTATTGGAGATTTTGTACCTTCTTTGTGAGTTTATGCACGAGATTACTTAATTAAATATCTACTAGTTCATGCTAAAAAAAGAAGAACCTAGATCATCTAATTTTTCAAAAAAATAATGGATCAAGGTGGAACTTTACCTCACCGGAAAATAAATAAATAAACTTACCAAAAAGATTGAATTTGTCCACTTCTTAATACACTCTCTTATACCCAAGTAATCATGACTTCCCAGAAACATCATCCATCCCAATAAAATTCTAACTCAAATACACTAATCTATATATTTTATCTTATAATCAAACCTACATATCTTACTTACACAATTTCTATCATGTTTCTTTATCCTTTTAAATATCCCTTAATACAATAAATATTAAATAACCTATTCAAACTCATAAAAAATTAAGTCAAGCATCACTAACTCATAACAAATAAAACACAATAAATAACTTAAATATTAAATACTCTTTATATTTTTTTAAATACCACCTTACATGATACACAACAACCAAATCAAACTCACTCGAGATTTACTTGAACTAAATTTTGACTAACATGTGTCCCATTAAGTCGATTCCCCATGGGCAAGCACTCATTAATTTTCAAAGCCATTGACCAATCTCAAACACTCAATGCTTTTAATTTTTTTTGTGCGAATCCACATATATCCACATGCTTTCAATAATGATGCTTTTATGCACATATATCCTCAACTACAATTATAATCCTAAGAAAAGTACATAGATCAAGGTGCTAAAGTGGCTTTCTTAACTTGTAGGACTATTGATTTCATCATATTAAATGTTCTTTTTTTTAAATTGTGGTTTATGACTACATCCCATCCCTAGAATCCCTAGAATAATGCATATTCTGTTATTTACGAAGAATCAAGGTATGGCTAACTTACAATCATATTGGATTCTAAGGAGCAAATGACATCAAAGTGAGATTTGAACCCATACATAGTGATTACAAACAATTCCTCCCAACCAGTACTTAGTGTTTAGTTAAAAATGCTTAGATGGCATTTGTATAACTATTGATATCATCATATTAAATGTTCAAAACACATAACAACGTTAATGCACTCCTAAGTGTTTATTTAAAGCTATTTGATTTTGATTTATGAGATATTCATTTTTCTCTTGCATTTCAATAAGTGAGGAGAATCAAATAATCATGCTTTTGTTAAAAAAATATGGGCTTAAGTTGATAAAGTTATTACATGTGTAATAATGAATACATAAAAAAAAATTAATTATTTTTTTCTTGTAAACTTTTATTCCAAAAATTTATTAATCAAATCATTAACGTAGTTATCATGGTTATTAAGTTTTTTTAATTTTCTTTATCTATAATTTTCAATCCACTAAAATTTATGGGTACTCCAAGATCCATAAGAAAGATAACACACTTACACTTATTGTTAATGCTATAGATTTTTCGATCAATACCTTAGCTAGATTCTTAATTAATGAGCTTTAATATTTTACAGGCTAAACCCCTTCCTTTATTAAAGATTTTATTGGTTGCATCCACAAAATTCACAATCTCCACCACGATGTGTAAATTTGGCTGAAAAACCACCCAAGAATGCAAATGAAGAGAATGTAAAGCATGGAATGAAAATGAGATGCTCGTATGAGAGTGATGTGTGAGTATATATAGGATTTACCACCCAAGAGACTAAAAACACAACCAATGTGGGAGAAAGTGAAAAAGTCCCTAAGTAAACTTAACCTGGTGTGAAGAGAGTTAAAGCGAAGAACTAGCTAGGAAATAACTAGATAGCTAAAGAACCCTATTCACACTAACACCCCCCCAAGTGCAACTTAGGGGGAAATGTAAACAAAGATGCAAAGATGGGTCTCAATTACAAGGCTTAATGAGGTACTCACGTACAAAAGATTCCCTTAAACATAAAATGAAGAAGAAAACCCAGTGAGAAAAAACTCCCCCCCATGAGAGGATGAAGCAAGAGGAGATAAGTGACCCCCCAAAATAAATGTTTTGCACCCCCAAGAGAGACTGAAGAGGGACATATATACTCTTAGTGAAGGCTTTGGTGAAGATGTCTGCAACCTTCTCTACTATAGGACAATAACACAAATTGATGACCTGCTCCTGAATCATCTCCCTAAGAAAATGCATGTGGATCTCGATGTGTTTGGTCCATTGATGATGAACTAGGTTCTTTGAGATCTAGAAGGTGTTTTGGTTGTCAGAATAGATGACTAATGGCATTTGAAAAGTGATGCTAAGTTCAATGAGGATATTATAAAGCCAAATGGCCTTAGTGGTGACATTAATATCCCCTCGATACTCAACCTAAGTCGAAGAAAGAGCAATGTCATGCTGCTCCTTGCCTTGCCAACAAATGGGATAGATGTAGACTTGCGATAATCAAGTTCATTGGCCCAAGTAGAATCCATGTATCCAATCAAATCTGAACTTGTGCCTATTACATAGTCAATATTGTACTTGTGGGTTCCTTGTATGTAGTGTAGAATGCACTTGGCAACCTTCCAGTACAACTCATGTGGTTGAATCATGCCAATTGCAAATTAAATGTCGGGGCGAGTATGAGTCAAGTATATGAGGCTTCCAGCAAGCTGAGATACAAAGTGGCATCAACTAGTGGTGTGGAACACTTCGCTTCAAGCTTGAATCTAGGCAAAAAGGGAGTCGATGCAGACTTACAATCAACCATGTGAAAAGGAGCCAAAAGATCAAGAGCATACTCGGGTTGCACAAGAGAGATCCCAGAAGAGGACTCAGTGATCTCCATCCCAAGAAAATAGTTTCGGAGACCCAAGTCAGTCATGGAAAACCTGTCATGCAAAGAAGTTTTGACAGTTG
>ML853840.1:19231-29349 GCA_009831015.1 Picea engelmannii
CAGCAGGCTTGCAAACCTTTTGCCATCTGAAAGCACCTCAAAAACTGAGTTTTTGGAGGGGAGCGCTCCCCCTTACACTATCTCAGAGTGTCGACGCTCCCCCTTACACTGTCAGGGAGCGTTATAAAGCTCCCCTGGCCCTTTTGAGGGAGCGCTATAGATTTTGAGAGCACTGGCGCCACCCTAAAGCCTACTAGGGAGCGCTACAACGCTCTGATGGCCCTTTTGAGGGAGTGCTACCTATTCTGGGCAGTTGTTAAGCTGTTGAGATGAATGGGGGAAGCATCTTTTCATTTTTGGAAGGCAGTTGGATTCGAATCCCTAGTCCAGCCATGATCTTAGGGCAGGTCCTCAACTGAAGGAGGAAAATCCTCAACTTCCCCAAGGATATCTCAAGATTGTTGAGCCTCTCCAAGGCTATATAAGCAAGCTTTCTAATGGTGAAAGAGACTGGAAAGAGGGAATCACACCAAACTTATGATCTCATAAGTGGTGCTGGACCAGAGCTGATGCGGAAGAATTGCTAGCATGAAACCTATGATCTCATAGGAAACACACAATCAACCAAAGGAGAGTGATAAGTGAAGTTGTTGTTATCCAGGTTGTGGATCTTTCAAGCAAGGGTTAGACGAAGGGGACTTGACGAAGCTGTCGCATTCGCATCTACGATTGTAAGTACTGCTGTCGTTATTCTCATTAATATGACATGCTTGGCCTATTTCTTTCTAGTTTGTGTCTAATGTTACATGAACTTATCATCGATAGATAGATCTATTTTCAAGCTAACATCAATAGAGTAGGAAGCGGTCGCATCTTATTTTTCTACAGGACTCAGCAAGGAGCAAAAGATTGGAGCTCAACTCGGAGCGTGCAGGGACAAACGTCGATAAAAAGGTACTTTTGTTCTCCTTCCTTCTCATGTGTTAGTTTGTATAGATTTGAAAGGAAGACAGTGTCCACGTTAAGCATTTTCTGTCTTAGAGTTAGGGTCAAGCTCTTTGAGGCAATCTACCTGTCCGCAGGGAGATTTTCCTACAAGAGAAACTGGTGACTCCACTGGGGAGATAGCCTCAAGTCGAAACTTCTTGTTTTGATTTCTCCTCATTGACCTAGTTCTACCCCTTTTTTATTTCAGACCTGGTTCACTCCTCTTTTGATTGGTTTCATGAGTTGATTGGCTCCCTACCCCATCATACTCAGCCTAATTCTTGAAATTGAATTGCAATTTTTTGAATTTTTTAACATTTATGGGAGTTTTTGAACCTGGCACCCCTGTCCCTGTGTTAACAGAGTGCCAATGCTCCCTGATAGCTTTGCACATAGCACTATAATGCTCCTTGCCTTTGGCAACAGAGTGCCAGCCCTCCTTTGGCCAATAAACCTTCTAGAATTGCTTTTTCTGGGTTTTTCCTCTGTGTCTCTCCTGCTGGGTAACCTTGTGAGTCAATGCTTCTTCTCTTCCAGCCTTGACATCTGTCTTTTTGAAGAACGAACATCTTACTATTTGGATTTTGTAGCCTTCTTCACTATTGTTATTGAGTTTTTCTCTTGATTGGAGTTCGAAACCCATGCATTGTCTTTCTCTCTGTTTAACTGAGTAAAAACCCTGGTGAAGGTCATCAAAGGCCTACAGATCTCTTCATCTTGAATTTAGTCAAGATCATTGTTCTTCAACTTTTTCTTTTTGGGTGTGAAGTTTGTTTTTTTCTTTGATTGATTCTTTTCTTTCACTTTTCATTTTGATTGCAACGAAAGGGTGTATTGTTTGTATGACTTTTGCTTGTGCTAGCTTGATTTTCATTCATACAAGACGATAATTAGCAAGACGAGCATTGTGTTGAATTGATCATTATTCATATGCAAACAATAAAAAGCATCTTCATGATTGATTGTGCATGTTAGAAGGCATCTCAAAAGTTTTAGCATCACATTAGGATTTGATTGAAGAAAACTTGGTTGAGGACACTCCTTATCAGTGCTTGTTAGTGAAGAAAACTCTCTCTCTCTCCCTTAGATAGATGTTCATCGAAAAGAAATGAATGCTTATCATTTTTGATGCATTTTTGGGACTGAGTCATAATTCCATTCGTTTCACTTCCATGCACCCCTTTTTGAGTAAAGAACAGCTATAAAAATCAACGCTAATTAAAAATTATTTAGAACTTTTTCTTTTCTAGGATCCTCCACCAACAGTAGATTAGGCTTAGTACTTTGGATTAGGCTGTGAGCATAACTCTCCAAAGTTTCCAAAACAAACAGTAGCATCCTGAGTTAGGGAGAGTAAAATCCAATCATCGTATAAGTCTACCTGGGATCCCCCTCTCACACAGGGGTTACGCACGAGGTCGCATTCGGGTAAGCTACGGGGACTAACCCTCCGTGGTTTAACTGATTGTGGTGGTCAGATCGTATTATGGGGTTCGCTTCAAGGTAAATCCACAATTACTGCGTGGAAGCCTTTTAGTTGATTTCGGGCTCGATACCCTGCCCGTACGTTCAGATCGGACTGTCGACTGTTCCCGCCCAGGGGCTGACTGCGAATTGGTAACCTTAGTGGCCATAATCTTTAGGGTCTTACACAAGGTGACGGTGACGGGAAGTCTCACTGTACCTAGAGCAGACATTGGTCAAACTCACTAGGGCTCCTTGGAGGGTAAATCCACAATTACTGCGTGGAAGCTTGCACCAAGGCGTAAGTCCGTTAAGCAGGTCGCCATTGTAACTGGTCCACCCTATCCCCGCCCCTTCTGGACTTGATCATGCGACGTTGGATTTCATCACCAACTAGTATGGTCATCAAAAGAAGGTCATGTTTGCTTGGTTGTGATTCTTAGATTTATATTAGCATATGCTGTTTCTTTTCTCTAGTTGGCCATAGATCTCTTTCACCGACTCTTTTTCGCCAACATCGACCCTCTACGCCGTTCACGGAGGCTACAGAGACTTCCTCCAGAAGATATGGAAGGAAACACCCCTTTACCCCCTCATTCTATGGAGCAATCTCCTCAACAGAGAAAGGTTCAAAACACTACAACTCCCCAGGAAGAAGTTCCCACTCCTTTGGAGAATTTTCAGATTGTTTGAGAATCTCCGAAATCTTACCGCATTCCGGAGGGATATGAGCGACGTATCCTCCAACTGAATTCCGCTGGTGAATTTGTCGTCGTCAATCCTTCTGACATTCCGACTGGGTCTCATCAACACCCTTTAGCTGATGACCCCTTTTGTACCGCGGACATTGTCCGAAGTCCACCACGCTTGGTGCGAGATCTTTATGGAACAGGGGAAGTTGTCGATGCACCCATCTCCTACACCGTACCCCTAAACCATTTTACCGGTACCACCACCTTTACATCCACACCACCCGTTGGTCTGAACATACCGTCCGTTGGTCCAAGGCCTACTCTTCCCATCCAGACGGCCCATTCTACAATGGTCCCTCACATTTCGACTATTCCCACCGGTAATGCGGTGGTCAACCAAGCTGTGATTGGCACACCTATAACACCAATACCTACACTTCCTTTTGGGGTCAGGGCACTGAATGCTTCCACTGCCACTACTACCCAAACCACTACTACTCAAGTTATGTCAGAAAGTTCCATACCTATCCAACAACCCAGAGGGACCGGTCTTGGTGGTCCTAATCCGCTCGGCAGTACCAGTCAGTCATTTACGTCTGGCTCTCAAATTTTGAGAACTCTATCTCAAGTCGGGGGGCACCCTCCCACCGGAGGACAAATTCCATTAGGGGAGCACCCTCATGCTGGGGGGCAGCCTCAATTCGGAGTCTACCAACAACCACACGGACAAACTGTGTCTGCCGCACCTAATTCGTGGAACGTCCTTTTTCAAGGAAACCCACAGTTCCCGGCAGGACACAATCCTCAGACTCCGCAACAACCTCCTTATGGACAAGTGCCAAACCCAACCTACAATCCTCAAAATCCATCCGGTTATCCTCCTCTCACACATGCTTCTCAAAACACCTCAAATCCTATGTACCTTGGTCAAAACCAACCTCACACAAGAGGGCCCACTAGTTACAATTATCCACATAACCCAGTGATTGGCCCCACTGGTGTCCCCATGCCACACCAGCATTACCCACAGATTAACCGACAACTACCTTTTCTAGCTACCTTGGATCTTCCAGAATTGTCTCGGTTAACGAATGATCCTATTTATCATTCTTTGATTTGGCCAGCTATCCCAGCTAAACTCCCTTCTGACATCCCAAAATTTGATGGAAATTCTGGAGAAGACCCAAACAACCACGTGATGACTTTCCATTTGTGGTGCTCATCCAACTCCCTCATGAACGATTCTATTCGTTTGCGTCTTTTCCAACGAACACTTACGAGTTCCGAAACTAAATGGTATATTGAATTACCACGCGCATCTTTTCATGATTTCAACTCCCTCGCCATGTCCTTCCTCACACACTTCCAACTGCCCATTCGATACGAGACGGGTACCGAACTATTAACCTCCCTTCGTCAGACAACGTCTGTACATATCTTCGATCATATTCATGAATGGAGACGACAACGAAGGCTAATCAAAGTGGTCATTCCCGACCAATTGTTAGCGAAATGGTTCACTAAATCATTGTTACCCCAGATCGCTCGTGATGTTGCCATGGGTGGTGTGGTCACCGAGGAAGAAGCTATTGCCCGAGCTCAGTATTTAGACTTAGTCTATTCACAATCTGGTACTCTGTATGAGTTGATACCGAATGCTACCTGTGCCACTAACAATCCATCCAAACCATCGTCTGCTTCCCACGCAGATGGAGTTATTAGCTCCGTCAAAACCCAATCTGCTACCCAGTCGGCTGGAACAATTCAACGACCCGCTTCGACGGTTGCTCCCAACTCGACTGCACCCTCTTCCACCCCCCCTCAAACTCAGGTCTCTGAGGTGAATGCGGTCCAATCAACCCCTTCACAACAACTTGGGGGCAAGAAGAAAGCGAGAAACAAACCAAAGAAAAACAATAACAACGAACAAACGAAAACTCAACCACAAACCCCTGCTGCCGGAAAACAACCACAACAAAAATCAAAATTCCCATGTCTCATCTGTGGTGACGATCACTACACCCGAGACTTTCCACATCGCGATGAGGTGGCCAAACTTTTCAAGGAAAATTCACAACCCGCTGTACTCACTCAGCCTTTTCCACAGCAGCAATCTTTGGTTGCCCAAACCCCCACGCCGGGGGGCAGCTCCAACCAACCCCATGATGAGGCCTCAACAAGTGACCACATTTACATGTTTAATGGGTTTAATCTAACCACTTGCTCTGTGACATACGACACGCCAGTTAAACCTGATAAGTCGAAGATTGCTAACGGTTCTCCACCAGACCCGTTACCATCCTCTGTTAACCCTCCGTCTGTTAGACCTCCATCCGAGCCACTTCAGATTGAAAAACCTTCTTTTGACTCTATCTTATGCCCTCCTAAGAGTACCATCTGGAAATCTACCTTCAATCCTAATTCATGGGCTGCCCAAAATTACAATATTGTAGAAGATTTGGCCCAAACCCCGTGTGCTATGTCCGCCTTGGAAGTTCTACAACACTGTCCCAGCCAACGTAGAACACTCTTAGCCTCTATCGGCACTTTTGATCCTGAGTCATCAAACAACCTCACGTTTAATCTAGATGATCATCAACCGCGACTCTCCCACCAGCTAGCCTTCCAAATCGATGTCGTTGTGCATAATCAAAAAATCCACCAAACTATTCTGGATGAGGGAGCCTCTACTTGTGTCATGTCCTTAGCTTGTTGTAAAGGATTAAAATCACCCACCCTTAACAAATCCACTACGATGTTACGCGCTTTCGATGGACGAGGTTTTCATCGTCGTGGATTATTACAATCCTTAGCCGTTCAGTTGGGCGGAAAAACTGTTACCGTTGACGTTGAGGTGGTCGATGCTCCCCTCGACTACAACTTATTACTTAGAAGAAGTTGGTTCTACACTATGACTGTCGTCGCCTCGTCGGTGTTTCAGTGTGTACAATTCCCCCATCAAGGAAAAATTGTCACCATCGATCAGCTTGATTTCTATACACCTGACGCTCGCATACCTGCCACCAACAACATTCCTTTTTTGGGAGACCATCCAGTTATGTATGAAAGCATTGGTGTTGGCTTATTGAAAGATTCTATCCTTATGGGTACTTTCCCTACACCACTTCCACCTACCGCACATCATATTGCCACCGTCAATATGATCTCGACTATGCCTTATCAATCCTTGGAATCATCTGACCCTTGGATTGTACCTAGTCCTTTGGAATTCAATGTGCTCAGTGACACTATGCCACTTAGCCCAGCCGAGGCCGCATACGTAGCTATTCAATCTGCCTCTCGCTCTCCCAACAAGTCACATTCGTTGGCACCCGATGCTTACTCGATGCCCTCATGGTTAGATTCCCTATCATCTGCCGTCGATTACATTTCCCACATTTTTCCTTCTGACGAATCGATTATGGAAATGCTCAGCATTGATGACCTGCCTTGGGATGACAACCATCATCGATCCTCTTTTCTTCCGCCGTTGGAAGAAATTCAACAAGACATACGCTCTGTCTTCCCTCCCGATGTTGTCGATGCTCCGAAATCTCCCATCCTCACACAAGATTCTTTCTCTGAGGGGAACATGGGTAACATCTCTACTACGATCGTTATTGACATCTCGATCAAAGAAGGTGTCGTGGAAAAAATTCACCTTGGCGCTAATTGCACACCCGACGAAGTGGTGTCTTACACCGCTTTGTTCAAGGAGTTCTGCGATGTCTTCGCATGGAGCTACGAGGAAATGCCAGGGATTGACCCTTCAATCATCATACACGAAATCAAAACTTACCCTGACGTGAAACCCGTTCGACAAAAACTTTGCCCGGTTCATCCCAAGAAAATCGCAGCTATAAAGGCAGAAGTTGAAAAACTTCTCAAATCTGGATTTATCTACCCCGTCCCTTTAACTGAATGGGTCTCCAACCTTGTTCTAGTTGCCAAAAAACAAGGGACAATCCGTGTTTGTGTTGACTATCGTGACCTCAACAAAGCTTGTCCTAAGGACAACTACCCCACGCCCTTTATCGACCAAATCATTGATAATTGTGCAGGGAGTGTAATCTTCTCTTTCATGGATGGCTTTTCTGGGTATAACCAGATTGAAATCTTACCTGCTGATCAACATAAGACAACCTTTATCTGCCCATGGGGAACTTTCGCCTACCGAAAGCTACCTTTTGGCCTTAAAAATGCTGGTGCTACTTTCCAGCGGGCCATGTCGTACGCTTTCCACGACATCAAGCATATAGCGGAGCCTTACCTTGACGATTTACCCGCCCATTCATCCAATCGATCCGATCACATTGATCACTTACGGGTGGTTTTTCTTCGATGCAGGTTCTATCGTATTCACTTGAACCCACACAAGTGCATTTTCACTGTCGAATCCGGTCGACTCCTCAGTTTCATTGTCTCCAAAGATGGGATTAGGGTGGATCCCTTAAAGATTAAGGCCATCCTAGCCTTACCCCCACCTACCAACTTAACCCAACTCCAAAGTTTGCAAGGCAAAGAAAACTTTCTTCGCCGTTTCATCTGCAACTATGCTGAGATCACTAAAGGATTTATGCGGTTACTGCAGAAAAACATCCCTTTCATCTGGGATGACACTGCCCAACGGTCATTCGATGCTCTCAAGCACGCCTTGACCCACACTCCCTTGTTACACCCTCCGGAGTATACAAAGGATTATATCATTTACTTGGTCGCCTCTACTTCCACCATTGCGATGGTGTTAGTTCAGGAGGACCCTAACGGTGCAGAACATGTGATTTATTATCTGAGCAAGAGTCTATATGGACCCGAACTCAGATATTCGCATGTCGAGAAATTAGCTCTGACAGTCGTCATCGCTGTCTAGAGGTTCCGCCATTACATCTTATTACGCACCACCATGGTACTTGCAGACTCCAACCCCATGTACCACGTCTTGACACGTCAAGCGCTTGGGGGAAAATATTCAAAATGGATCATTATTCTTCAAGAATTTGATCTTGAGTTTACAAAGGCTAAAGCCAAAAAATCCCTGGTGTTTGCCAAGCTCATCTGTTCTCTACCTCATGCCGATGAGGACATCGAAACTAGAGATTCTCTCCCCGATGAATCTCTCTTCCTCATCAGCACCTTCGATCCTTGGTACGGAGACATCCTCCTCTACCTTCAAACCCAACGTTTTCAGCCCAACATCTCTCGCGAAGAGCGTCGACGCATTCGTCACCACTCTCGCTGTTATCTTATCCTCGGCGACACCTTGTACTGCTGTGGTATTGACACCATCCTTTGGCACTTTCTGACTCACGAGGAGTCTAAACGCGTTTTGAACGATTGTCACCTTGGCGCCTGTGGCGATCACCTCTTCGGGATGGCCACAACCCAAAAAATCTTACATGCCGACTACTTTTGGCCCTCCATTTTCAAATATTGCATCGAGGCCATCAAAAAATGCCCACCCTGCCAACTCTTTAACAAGAAGGCACGCACCCACCCTACTACACTGCACCCCATTATCGCCATCGTCCCCTTTGTCAAATGGGGCATTGATTTCATGCAGTGTAAGCCTACCTCAGCCGGGGGGTACGGTTACATCATCGTCATCGTCGACTACTTCACCAAATGGGCTGAGGCTATGCCTACCTTCCTGAATGATGGTCGTACTGCAGCTCTGTTCCTTTTCAACCATATCATAACTCATTTTGGGGTACCATGTGCCATTGTCACTGATCATGGTGCACACTTCAAAAACGTGATGATGAGCGAGTTACATGTCAAATTGGGTTTTCGCCATGAAAACTCATCCCCTTACTACCCTCAAGAGAACGGACAAGTTGAAGCTATCAACAAAGTCCTAAAAACCATGATCCAACGCATGATAGGGGAAAACAAGACATCGTGGCATTTACAATTTTTCTCCGCTCTCTGGGCCTATCGCACTTCTGTGAAAACCTCAACTGGATTCACTCCTTTCCAGTTGGCCTATGGTATTGAATCCGTCCTACCAATCGAGTGTGAGATTCCATCACTCAAATTGAAAGTAGAACTCCTGCCCCATACTTCCGCTGAAGTAGAATGATTCTTGTATCTATCCAAGTTGGACGAAACACGTCGCGATGTTGCCCTCACCAATGAGGCACATCAGAAACGAATTAAGAGTCAATATGACAAATCCATCCACCCTCGAACTTTTGCAGAAGGAGACTTAGTCCTCGTTTATGACCAAGGTCACGACAAATTAGGGACAGGAAAGTTAGAACCTATGTGGCACGGTCCTTACATCGTGAAGCGTGTTCTACACAAAGGTGATTACGAACTAGTAGATCATGATGGAATTTCCCTGGGAGAGCCCCGAAACGGGCTTTACCTTAAAAAGTACTATGCCTAGATTACCTAGCATCTGTACTTTGTACATTATTGTATTTTAGTTTGGTGTGTCTATTTCTTTCGCATGCTTGAGTCTTTACCTTTTCCACTCATGACTGTGCTTGTGTTTTCATGCGCAGATGACGTCTTCCTTTCCTATCTTTTTTGGGTTCACAGATGGTGCTAGTCAACATACCTGGAACATTGCTTCGACAACATGGGTTATTTACCAATTTGACGAGGTGGTGAGTTCAGGAGGTATCTTCTTAGGACCAGCAACCAACAACATGGCAGAATATCATGCTGTCATTGGACTGTTGACCCAAGCCTCCTCCCTAGGTATATCTCGCATCATTATTCACTTAGACTCCCAACTCGTGGTTTATCAACTCAACCGTATCTATGTTATTCGTAGTCCTATCCTGCTACGTCTACACTTACAAGTTCGCCGCCTTGAACGAATGTTCAATTACATTGAATATAGACACATTCCAAGAGAACTTAACAATGTTTCAGATTCATTAGCTAACTTTATCATGGATCGATATCTTTCCCACATATAAGAGTTAAGGAAAAAAAAATTGTACATTACATGTAAATTAAAACACATCACAGACATCATCATGTACAAATCATTGGCACTGTAAAAACTCAAAACTGTGTGTGTAT
>ML853841.1:24079-52949 GCA_009831015.1 Picea engelmannii
ATTTCATCTTTTCTTGTAAGGAGAGCAAATCAGTTGAGGGCCTCAAAGAGCCTTCCATTGGAGAGGGAAGGGACCCAAGTCCTCTTTCTCCATTGTGTATCTTTGGATTTCATCTATCAGACCAGCTAATACATTGGTGATATCGGTCCATTGTTACTTGTTTTTATTTTTATTTTCATGCTCATGTTTTTATTTATTTTTTGTTTAATTCTTGTTAATAGTTTAGTTGTTTTCTTTCTAACCCTTTACATCACAGCTGTCATGACTAGCAGAGCCCAACTAGGCATGTAAGCACTCACTTTTTTCTCACACATCGACGAAAAGAGTGCAAACATTAGTATTCATGTTGGTCTATGGATGGTAACTGGTACTCATAGCCAACTCTATGCCCACTATCCTGAACAAATCCTCCTAGAATGTGATGATGAAGCGTCCATCTTTGTCACTAACTATATTCTTGGGAAGTCTGTGCAATATGAAAATATCCCTAAAGAATAACTCTGCCACTTGGTTGGCCTTATACTTAGTAGGAATTACAAATAAGTGTGTAAACTTGGTCAATCTTTCGAACACCACAAAAATACAGTCCCTACCATGCACCCTAGGTAGTCTTGTGATGAAGTCCATGGAAATTCTCTCCCATTGCTGCTCCGAAATGGGTAGAGGCTGAAGTAACCATGCCAGGTGTGTTTTCTCGGACTTGTTTTGTTGACAAGTCACGCACTCTCAGATGTGTCTCATTACAATATCCTTAAGACCCTTCCATGAGAACCTCTCCTTGATATGTTTGTAAGTCTTGAAGTACCTTTTATGTCCTGATAAGGGTGAATCATAACTGGCCTTCAAAATATTTTCCTTTAGTGTAGATTTTGGAACTAAGTAGATCCGGTCTTTGTAGAATATGACATCGTCCAATACCTGGTATCTAGCATCTATAACTTTCCCATCCATTTCCTCAGAAGCAAATTTTTTTTTGGATTATTCAACCAACAAGTGTGGCTTCCAATCTGTAGATATGTCCATAATCGAACAACTCGTTGGCTTCTTGGATAAAGCATATGCTATGACGTTCTTCTTTCCTTTAACATACTCAATGTCAAAGTCAAAAGATTGGATCTTCAAAACCCATTCATGTTATCTCTCATTGATATTTTATGATCTAAGAAATACTTCAAGCTATTGTGATCGGTTTTCACCACGAATATGTTGCCAACTAAGTATTGTTTGAATTTTGTCAAAGCATGCATGATAGCCAACATTTCTTTGTCATAGATAGATTGGATTCTCTCTAACTCATTGAGTTTCTTGCTCTCAAAAACTATGGGGTGACCTCTCTGCATCAATATTGCTCCAATCCCCTCTCTTGATGCATCACACTCCAATACAAAGGGTTAACATAGTTACCAACTTAACGAGAACTCTACATAGTTCTCGTTTTTTGGGGGGTCAAGTTTTTTACTCTGTTTTTAAAAATGGTGCTACCGGTAGCACCCCCCTCCCCTTTTAGGTGGTTTTTTGATATTTTAAATTTTCAAATACATAAGGTTTCCACTTTTTTTTAAATGCCCGTTTTTTCATTTATTTTCAGATTGTTTGATTTTTTTTTTCAACGATTTTTTTTCATCTATTTTCAAACTTTTCTATTTTTTATTCAATGGTCTTTTTATACATATTTCCATTCTCCATCCAATGTTAAAAATTTTGTACACCATTTATTTTTTTTAAATTGAGTTTTTTCATATAATTATGTGTCCTTAATTAATTTATGGTTCCATACTTTTTAAATATAATGGGAAATCTCATTTTTAACACATGTTTTTACCCTTACTTCAATACATAGAAAATAGTTGTAGTTAAATAACACTATTTTTAAATATTTAGCAAAAAAATATAATTCATTTTTTTTGGATCAATTAAAAACTAAAAAAAAAAGAAAACAAAAAGAATTGAAATTAATAATAATAATAAAAAACATTTTAAAAACAAATTTATATTAAAAAAAACCATTGAAGAAAAACCTAAAAAACTAAAGAGGAAACAAAACCATTATATATATATATATATATATATATATATATAATGAGAAAAAATTAAGAAAAAGGTAAAAATAAATTATAGCCCAAATCAAACAGTAAAAAGGTGGAAAAAACCCAAAAAATTTAAAAACATATATAAAAAACCCTAAATTAAAAAACCTAAAATAAAAAATTTAATAAAAGATTAAAAAAAAACAATTAACAAAAATAAGTTAAAACACCTTAAAATTACAACAAAAAATCAAAATTTATATTAAAAAAAACAAAAAACAAAATAAAATTTAAATGAAAACAAATTCATAAATATCAGAAAACAAATTCAAATTTATATAAAACATATATATATATATAAAACATATATGTTTTAGAAAAACACACACACACACACACACACACACATATATACATCGCACACGAAACTTGGGCCAGGCTTGTGGGGGGGCTGGCGCAATGCTCGACATATCACTAGCCCCTTGTTAAACCTGACCCAGGTCCCATCCCGTGCGCGATGAAACATGGTATATGTATGAACGGAAATAATACTTCTCTGTGGTTTTGAAGTTATATCTCTGTGTTTTTGAACGAGAATAATACTTCTCTGTTGTTTTGAAGGAGATATTTTATTTCTAACATTATTTATCTGGGTTTTGAATGTAAATAATACTTCTCTTTGGTTTTTATCTTTTTTACCCAGAATAATCTTTGTAGTTTCTCTCAGTTTCTCTGGAACTTGTCTGCGGTTTTCGGAAATTATTTTTGGGTTTCTCTGGAACTTCTTTGCGGTTTTTGGAAATTATTTTTGGCTTCTTCAACCGATTGAGTGATTGGACATGTGAAACAAGGTGAGTCACCTTTTCCTTTGATTCAATTTTAATTTAAAATATATTTATAATCTATTAATGTAAAGAGATTTAAATATTTTTTATTTTAAGTTTCACAAGTAAAAGTTGATTTGAGAGATAAAGTCAATTCAAAATAATAATTGTTACATTTTTTTTCTCTTCTTTTCAATATGAACACTCCACCACCTATTCCAAAAACTCATCCTAACAGGGGGAGGCCCCCCAAAATCACCCTAGAGATCTTTTACGATTATATGAAATTAGTAGAAAAAAGGAGAGAAGAGAGAGATGTCAAAATCCAAATAGAGTTAGAAACATTAGAAAAAAGGAGTGAAGAAACATATCTAAAACTTCAAATAGAGCTAGAAGCAATGATTGATAAAAACAAATTAAATATCCCATTCAAACTCAAATAGAGGATATATTCTTAGGGTTCAAGAGTGAATTGCAAACAATGAAAGATAGGATTCAAGAAATGGAAAAACATAAACAATCAACCCAAGAATGAGGGGTTGAAGAAAATCACAACTAGAGAGATAAGATTAAAGAGCTAGAAGAAAAACTAACCAACAATTTGACCCTTAGTAATATGGAAAACACATTGGATATCAAACCCATCAAAGAGGAAATGAATAAGCTAATCAAACTGGACCATGAGTGTAACAAAAGAGCCTTGAACCTCATAATTTTTGGTATAAAAGAACAACAAGAGGATGGTATGCTAGCAATAGTAAAAGAATAATTAAATAATAAATCACAAATTGATATAACCGACCTCATAGAAGCAAAGAGGCTAGGAAAAATAATTGATCACAAAGATAGGTTGATCCGTGTCAAAGTAAGTTGTAATGACCATAAATATAGCATACTTAGTAAATCTTCAAGCTTAAAAGGGTCAGTAATATTTATAAATTAAGGAAGGAAGTTCAAAAGGTAAAAGAAGCCAGGAAAGAAGGAAAATGGGCAATAATTAGAAATCAAAAAGGTATTGTTAGGGATAGAGACCAGAAGGATAATAATAAATAGGAATTTGGGACACTCGAGATCCTTTTTTGGAATCGTCGTGGCTTTCCATGGCACAAAGGTCCTATGATAAGTTGGATCCTGAGTGATATTGATATTATCTGTCTAGTTGAAACTTGGGTGCATGAGGAGTCTAAGGTCCATAACATAGAATGATTTGTCTTGTGGTCGACATGGAACCAAAAATCCCACCATAGAGGGATAGGAGGCATAGCTTTTTATATTAGAAAGAACATTTCTTCTCACATTCAACTTCATAAAATTGACCCTCTCAATCAATACATTTGGATAAAAATTTCAGACACCAATGCTAAGAAGATGTATATATCAATTTGCTATTTTGCACCTATTAATTCTACTTTTTATAAGAAAAACAATCTAGATAACAATTGTCCCTATAATAATTTAGAAAAAGATATTTATAGTTTGAAAAATGAAGGTAATATCCTCCTGCTAGGAGACTTTAATGTTAGGATTGCAACTAAACAAGCTATTTTTTTAAGTAATGACTCCAACCATAATCCTTTATGGCTAGATGAGGACCTTGTTTTATCTAATAGCTACAAAAGAAGCTCTGAATACCTAATTGAGAATTTGTTTGGTATTGAGTTGGTCAAGCTCTGCAACTCTCAAGACCTAATAATTTGCAATGCAATAATGAAGTGGCCAAAATCCAACCAGATGACTTGTATTCATGGGATAGGTAGTAGTGTTGTAGATTATGTGATATATGATATCCCCGTTTCCAACCAAATAACAAATTTTTACTTTTTAAATGACTATGAGCCTGAATCTGATCATAAACATTTAACCCTAACTCTAAACGTTTCCATGCATAAGAGCACCATTGAAGAGAATTTTGATAATCAAAGGAATTTGCGCTTTGACAAAAGTAAAGTTGACATTTTCTTAAAGGATTTAAATAGTAAATTAAATCTCCTAACTTAAAAGGACAACATTGAAGAACTCTATCATAATTTTACAACTACCCTTTCCACTTCTATTAACAAGTTCTCTTTTGAGGTGTCATATAAAAAGAATAATAGAACAACCAACCCTTGGTATGATAAAGAATGTAAAATTTCTAGGAAAGCCATTAGGGATGCTTCTAATGAGTCCTTAAAACTTGATAAGATCAATACATACAAATCCCTAATTAAAAGGAAAAAAAGGTACTATATCAATAAAAGTGTTATAACCCTAAATTGCTCCATACATGCATACCTAGAATTTGGCCCTCTTACTTGCTATTTTTTCAAGCCATCACTGAGAAACTCTTCTTAAAAACACTATTTTTAAACATGTATGCGCCATGCACCAATACTGCCCTCGTACACACACCTTATGCAACACTACAAACCACGTACGTATGCTAGCTGCACCATTACAGCCTGCGTATACTCACAAAAGTTGCAAAAATTAAAAAAATGCAAGGAATTCATTGAGATTATGGGCTATTGGGTAGTTTCCCAACTGATCCACTGCCTATAGCCCGTCACCCAACCAAATAACCATCCTTTTTTCATATAAAAGGAGGTGTTGGGGTCTCATTCCTAACATAAGCATAAGACAGTGAAACTATGTCCATTTCGCATCCCCTCCTTGCCCCAAATAATTGCAGCCACCTTGTGAGATTTGCATCAGGATTTCCCATTCTTGCCTTTTTTCTCCATCATAATCCTATTCCATTTCCCTAGAAGAAGTGTGAGAGGAGAGAGATACATGGAATCACAATTGGATCTTGGTGAAGAGGAGCCCGAACCAGGTTTGTGGAGCAGTCACCGACCTTTGTTGTAAGTAAACATTGTGATATCAATAAAATAAATACTTTTCTTGTCCCAAAATATGATGTGTCAAATATTTGTATTTGATTTATTCTTTATTCTAACATCTAACCCTTGACTTATATATGAGATTCATGTTTGTAGTTTCCTGTTTATCTATTTGTGAATGCAGGCCAACCTTGGGAGGAGCCTTGTAGTCAGCAGAACTATCGAACGTGAGAGGATCGACACCGGACGCAGAGTAAAAGGTAAAGTTACTTGATCTTTTCACTTTGTCTTTCATATATGAATGTGGGGTATGTTCGAGGTAGTTAGAAATGTAGGAGACTTTTAGACGGTTAGATCTACCTACATGTTGAACCCTAGTGTAGTTCATTGGGTGATTTTCCCACTATAGCAGAACTGGAGACCATACTGGGGAAACCTCTAAGGTTTTAGGGGATTTTATGAGTATTTGATTGGTTTTTACCTTTTGAGTTTCTTTCTGAGTATGTAGAGTCTTTAAGGGATTTTGGTCACCTAATGGTGCCATACCAGTTCTCCCCGCCCTGTCAGTCTACCTGGTTTTTTTTTTTTGAGAAGTTATAGAGGTGTACGCGGCCTATAGTCAGTCTGCATGCGTACATATGTGCCCTACTTTTAGATAGCTTGCGTACATACGCAGGCCGCTGAAGTGTCAGTTATGTGTTTGTGTCAATAAATGTTTCTTTAAGAAGAGGTAGTCAACCTCTTCCCTGATTGAAGTTTGACTTCTCAGGGTTTCTTGATTAAGTACAATGTCTCTATTTTTATAGTCGAAGCCTGGGTTTGATTTCAGTTCGGTTATCTTTTCGAATATTTCTTGTGTTTAGTTTGAAAGGGTTTTAGGCAAGTCTTAGAGTCTTTTTGATCATCCTGTTAGGTGTCTTCAGTGACTCCCTACGATCTGCAGTGGGCCATAGGTCAATTCTCGGTCTTGTCTTGTTTTTCATTTTTTCCCCTTTCGCTTGCTTTAAAGAAAAAGAAAAAGAATTTATTTCAAGTTTCTTGTTTGAAGCATAAAAAAAAAGAATAGAAAAAGTTTTCATTTCTTTGTTTGGTTAAGTAGTTGGGTTGATTATTTTTCTTGTTAGGAGATAGAATTATTTTCTTAAGTTCTTTATTGATTTCTTAGAACATTAAGTAGCTTTTAGTCGAGCAAAATTTTGTTTTAGGTTTTTCCTTTAAAAGATCTTAGAAAAAATAGTTATGAAAAGTTGGTTAAAGAGTTAGTTGCAAATCTTTATTTGTCAATAGTAATTTTTCTTTCAGTTTCGTTTGTGTCCTCTTTTTCATCTCTTAAAACACACCACTAATTTCATTGATGTTTCCTTGACTTAAAACAAGCCATTTTGAATTAACACTAATTTAAAATCAACTAAACTTTATGTTTGTAGGGTAAATCAACTAGTCTAGGATAGAGCCTTGAATTAGGTTGGAGAGGAAACTCTTCAAGGCTTGTAGAGAAACATTGGAGTCAGTGCCAGGGAGTGTAAAAAGTCTAGTAAATGTAAAATTTATCCGAGACCCCCCTTTAACATAGGGGATAAACACGAGGTCATGTGCATAAAGGTAGTGGAGATAACCCCTCCAAAGTCAGACCAAGTGTAGTGGGGAATGCATATTGAGGACTTGTCATGGGATACTATTGGTTGCATTTACCTGCGGAGCTTCATGGACCCCAAATCCATTCAAGATCCTCAGTTGTCTTTCAGACCACTTTCTTTCGATACCCTCAATAGGTTTTGGGATTTTTTACCCTGCTCATTGCGGTCCACCCGACTGTCGACTGTACCCGCCTGGTGACTGTTCATGAGCTGACAACCTAGTTGCCTTTATTTTAGGGACTTACACAAGTGACTACGAGGGTATAACACGGTACCTAGGGAAGACGTCGGGCCACACTTTGCAGAGTATACCTAAAGGGTGATTCCGTGTTCGAGTTGCACTTGAACCGAAAAGTTTCTCTAGTGTTGGCTGGCGTAACTATTCTTCCAACTAGATAGTGTTTCTCTTGCTTTATCTTGTAGGAAAGTTTCTAGTGTGTGCTTGGTTTTCAACGTTAGTAAAAGCCTTACTGTGTCATTGATCTTCTCACAAAGTGGAATATCAAGAGCTCCGTTGGTCACGAAGGCTTCTGGGCCTGCCGCCAGTTACATTGGAGCCACCACCGCCACTGTTACAGTGAAGACTTGACCAGCAAGGGTCATTTGAGGCAACTGGGCTGGAGGAAACTGTGCCTGAGCCAACTCCGAGAGGAGAACACTCGTATATGGAGGAATCAACTATTTCTAACCTTGGAGCAGAATCTCTCGTTCCATTTAACCCTCCAATAACTGACTTGTCGACACCACTTTTGATACAGCTTGCCCCTCCAAGGGTAACAAATCATGAGTGTCAAATAGTCCTGAAAGCAGTGATGGAAGAAAATGCTACTACTTCATCTGGGATTCCTCATACTCCCTTAATGGATGCCACCACTGGGGGAATTTCACCTCCTAACCCACCTTCACCAGTCCAGACCATGATGGTCTCGACCGCCTCTACTTCGGGTAGTGGTCTAGTTCCATCTATGGTGGTGATCACTGCACTGTTCACACAGAGTGCGACGGGTCCTCTGTTTTCATATGGGATGCCTGGATTTGATATGAACTATTTCCTCACCTATGCCACCTTACAGACCATGGGTCTAGGGGTAGGGAGCTCAAACACTCCTCTACAAGGGTCCATGGGGGCCACCTCAGCCCCCTATAATGCTATCCCTTACGATGAGGGTCATATACCTCCTTCATCCCCCTTGCTCGGCGGTGCTCCCCAGCAAGCTGTCAGGCCAAACATGAACTATAGCTTGTTCAGAGTAGGTAGTCGATGGGTTCAATGTCATTCTCTTTGTTCGACACATTTGGAAATAACGCTTTCTCATCAGTTGCCATCCCAGCCAGGGGAAACCCTGGTTTTGGACCATAAAATCTCGTACAGGGTACTATTCCTGCACAAGGGGAAAACACACGAGTCTTCTCCTCACAAGGAGTTTGGAATCCGTGGTAGGGAGCAGTTCCCTCATTAGGGATGTCGACCAAGGGAAACCCCTTCCATGGTCAATGGAACCCCGAGAAAGTCTCAGTACCTATGCCCGTCATATCAGCAGGGGAAACCCTTTCCAGAATATTTGGAACATGACGCAGGGAGAAATCCTTGCCCAACCCTCAACGTCCACTTATGGGAATCGACTAATGAGTTCCCAACAAACGCAATATCTATTTGCAGGCCAAGGCCATGGTATTTACCAGAACCCTGGCCAACATCCCAACTTTTCCTGGCAACCTGGTGCCAGTCAAACTCCAGGCTCTTTTCTTCCTGTACATAGTCAATAGTCAAAACTATCGTTTCTGGCGACGTTACATTTTCCAAACTTGTCAAGATTGTTAAACAACCCAATCTGTCACGATCCACGTTGGCCTCCCATGTTGATGAATTTTCCCTCAGACATTCCGAAGTTCGAAGGTAATCCTAATGAATATCCAGATGATCACATGACCACCTTTCACCTATGGTGCTCATCGAACTCTCTGTGAGACAAATCCATTCAGTTGTGTCTATTTCAATGCACCCTCATTGGGAGTTCCGCGAAATGGTACATCGAGATTGACTACTCAAGATAGTCTTACTTCAGTCATTTGGCGATGGTTTTTCTAAACCATTTCCAACTACCTGTGAGATATGATGTCGACAATGAATTGCTGGACAACTTTGAACAAACAAAGGCTGATCATATCTCAGATCACATTCGAGAATGGCGGCCTCGGAAGAGTTTGATAAAAGTATCAGTCCCACCGGCTTTCCTGTTGGAGTGGTTCCTTAAGTCTTTGGTACCCCAGTTATCGAAGGGCATTGCAACGTCAGGAGTGTTTTCTGAGGAAGAGGTGATAATGAGAGCTCAATAAGTTGAACTGATATACTCTCAGTCTGGTTTACTCTACGAGGTTTTTCCAGATGCGCCACGGTCTATCCTTGACAAGGCTAGACACAAGTTTGGAGTGCATGCCGATGATATTGTTGGTTCAACAAAAACAAATCCCACTGATCAGCTGTCAATTCAATTGTAAAAATTATTGATACAGTAGACAATGGCCAGCCAAACCTCTAGTTCGACTGCTCCCCCTACCCAAACATCGGATGTACAAAGTGTGTAGTTGACGAACCCGAACGCCAACCAGCATCCTAACGGAAAGAAGAAACAATGAAACAAGAAGGATAAGGTGGATAAGAAACCCACCAACAATGCTGGTAGGGAAAACACAGAGAAAATAAATTCGAAGTATCTGTGTAATCTTTGCATGGAGAACCATCCGACTCACCTGTGCCCTAGACTTGTGGAGGTCCAAAAGTTATTGGCATAGCAACATCCTGCTTTGTTAATGAACCCATTTACTCATGGGAAACATTTGACTCAAGCCTCTACGAGTGCGAATGGGGGTAGTCAGGGACCCCCTTCGTCTTCTAGTAATCCCTCAGATGTGAACGTTTATATGTTGAAAGGTGACGCTTTCATAGCAACTAGGGTACACAAATAAGGAAAGTCAGAAACTGTTGAAAAGGGTAAGGAATCCATAAAACCATCTGTTCCTCTCCAGATTGAGAAGACGATGGATGAAACAATGAAACGCATCTCAAAAGGGGAGTTCAAGAAAGATTCACATAATCCAAATGTGAGGGCCACCCAGAACTACTATGTGGTGGAGGATTTGTCACAAACCCCTTGCACGATGTCTACTTTGGAGGTCCTCCAGAGCTGCCCTTTGTAGAGAAAGGATTTGTTAGCTGCCTTAGGATCTGCTGAGACCTGTAATCTGGGAACAATCATGCTTGAAATGACTAACTTGAAACCTCATCTCCCATACCATGTTGCATTTCACATAGTAGTGGCTCACCCCATGAAATCTTTTACTCAGAATATTTTCCGCACAACTGTTGATGAGGGTGACTAAACATGCATGATGTTTTTGGCATGTTGGAATACCATTGGGCAACCTGTTTTGTCTCTGTCACCTACTCTGCTTATTGATTTCGATGATCATTCTTTCATACCACATGGAATCATTCCTTCTTTCCCCGAGCAGTTAGGAGGGAATACCATGTGCATCATGTTAGAAAAACAGGACCGTGAAGCAATAAAATAAAACAAATGCGGAAACAAAAACACACAGAAGATACATAATACAATAGAGACACAGATTTACGTGGTTCACCCAATGTGGGCTACATCCACCATAGAAATTTCCAGGTCCTTCCTTTATTATTATCCTTCATATGAAGGGATACAACCTACAACAAAACCGCTATAAATTCCTCTTCTTTCTCTCATAGTCTCTTATCTCAGAATACAATATTCACCATCAACCATAGCTGCAATACATTTTCCTCATAAAAGAGGGTTTCCTTCTAGGGAAAAAAACCCTAACATAATCTCTACCGTTAGATCTGCGACCTTATAATGAACAGTCCAAATTTACAATGAAATTACAATATACATTTACAAGGCAATTTTTCCTTTGGGGACTTTGCCCCCGAACCCCCACTAGGGGCCCACTTGCCCCCAGACCCCCCAGCCGGGGGGATAGACCCCCCAGACCTCACAGAGGGGGTACCCCCCCTCTGCAGTCCCCTGCGTGGAAGAGTGTACATACTTCTAGGGTGTAGATACTTCATGGGGTATAAACATGGTTGAAAGCAAGGACCTCTGAATCAAGAAGATAATCAGGCTCCAAAACCAACACGTCGAAGTTGAATTCATCGATGCACCTCTAGACTACAACATATTGTTAGGAAGGAGTTGAACCTATGCTATGCATACAGTGGTTGCCACAGTTTTTCAGGTCTTGTTATTTCCACATGAGGGCCGGATTGTAACCATTGACTAGTTGTCCTTCTCTAGGCCCAACCCTTCATCAGGGGCATCCACGGTCCCGATGATTGATAACCCTCAACCCGACATCGTCAATGTGGGGGTTGGTTTGTGCCCAACTTTGATGGGTACTTTCGATTACCCGCCTCCTTCTGGCGATGTCAAGATGATATCGGTTGTCCCTGACCAGCCTAGGGCTGAAATATTTCAAGTGTCTTTGTTCTGTACAACTTACTTTAACGATCCATGGACTCTTCCTTCCCCATCATCTTCGATGGAAGGGATAGGGAACCCTGGCATGGCCATCCCCTTGTCTGCGACAAAAGTTGCGTACTCTATTTTCCAGCAAGCTTCAGCCAACCCTGATCCGACTCCCGCATAGGAGTTACATCCAGTTCTCGAGCCTATCTGGGCTCAATATTCCGTTGCCACTACCGATTATTTAGACTTGTTCTTTCCCTCCGATGAGGCGAATATAGAGGCATTGACTGGTCTAGACAGACCTTGGGATGATCTCCATCATAGATCTTATTTCCTCCCAGAGTTAAGAATAATAGAGGCAGGATAATTCGTGTTGTCTATGACTGGAGATAGGTCTTGTCCTATTAATCCTATGGCTATGCATGCAATTTATGCCGAGGGTAATATGGAAACCATCACTGAAACGATACCTATTGACATCTCTAGAACCCCTGGCATCATGGAGAATGTCTTCATAAGAGCGGACTGCTCCCCCGAGGAGATTCAGATCCATACAGATTTATTTAGGGAATTCTGCGACATTTTTTCTTGGTCTTATGAGGAAATTCCAGGCATAGATACAAGAATTGTCAAACATGAAATAATGACTTATCCTGATGCCAAGTTAGTCTGGAAGAATCTTCATCCGGTGAATCCTCGAAAAACAACAACTATTAAGGATGAAGTAGAGAAATTGCTCAAAGCTATTTTTATCTACCTCGTTCAGTTCACTCAATGGGTGTCAAATCCAATTCCAGTGAACAAAAAGCAGGGAACAATTCACGTATGTATGGACTTCTGTGATCTAAACAAGACCTATCCAAAGGATAATTTCTCCACCCATTCATTGACCATATTTTCGATGAGTGTGCAAGCTGTGAGGTATTTTCTTTCATGGATGGTTTTTTAGGATACAATCAGATACATATTAAGTCCGAAGACTAGCATAAAACAACTTTTATCTTTCCACGGGGTACATTTTCTTATCGGAAGATGCCTTTTGGCTTGAATAATGCTGGAGCCACTTTTCAACGGGCCATGTCTTTTTCTTTCCATGACCTAAGACACATAGTCGAGGCTTATCTCGATGAATTAACATCACGATCTTGTAAGAGAGATGATTATCCCATGCACCTTCGACTAATATTTGAGCGATCTCACTACTATCAGATTCGCTTGAATCCAAATAAGTGAAGTTTCTGCGTGACGTCGGGTCGTATGCTAGGTTTCATATTTTCGACAACAGTGATCATGGTCGATCCTTTGAAGGTTGAGGCGATATTTTAGTTGCCTCCCCCATGCACAGTCCCTCAGCTTCAAAGATTATAGGGTAAAACAAACTTTCTTCGGTGTTTTATCGCAAACTATGCCAAGATCACTAAAGGGTTCATGAATTTACTAAATAATGGAGTCCCTTTCTATTGGGATGAAGCCACTCAATGCTCTTTTGAAGCATTGAAACGTGCCCACACGTCTGCCCCTTTGCTCCAGCCTCCCAATTATAATAAATATTTCTTATTGTACTTGGCCACTGTAGAGTCAACCATCGGTATGGTCTTGGTTCAAGAGGACTATCTGCTCGAAGAGCATGTGATTTATTACCTGAGTCGAGGCCTGGTTGGACTAGAATTCAACTACTCCCATGTTGAGAAGCTTGTGTTGGAAGCAGTTCATGTTGTCTAGTGGTTCCATCATTATATTCTACTTCGTAAGACCACCATTGTTGTCGTTGTGAATCCATTTCAGTACGTGTTGACATGATGCATCATTGACGAAAATATCAGTAGATGGATCGTTATCCTCCAGGAATTTGACTTGGATTTTGTTTCCATAAAATCCAAAAAGTCATTGGTCTTTGCGAAACTTCCGGTCAAATCAGGTGATGTTACGCCTGAAGAATCACCTATTAAAGGAGATATTTTTCTAATTTCATCTTCAAACCCCTGGTATGGAGATATAATAGTCTATCTCCATACTTTGAAGTTCCCTGCCTCTGGTTCTCATGATGAACGTCGATGCATACGCCATCAGAAAAAAAACTATCTCATACTCGATGACACTTTGTATCGTCGAGGTGTAGATTGCATCCTTCATTAGTGCCTCATTCATGAATAAGCGGAACTCGTTCTTAATGAATGCCACACTAGAGCATGTGGTGGTCATTTATCTGGGTTGGCAACAACCCAAAAGATTCTATGAGCAGGTTAATTTTAGCCGACATTGATCAAATATTGCGTTGAATCGGTCAAGAAGTTCCACCCATGTCAGATCTTCTCTTGGAAGATGAAGGCACACCCCACTCCCATGTTTCCCATCATTACTATTGGTCCCTTCACCAAGTGGGGGATTGATTTTACTACATGCCACCTGGCTTCATCCAGGGAGCATTGTTATATCATCGTAGTGGTAAACTACTTCACAAAGTGGGTGGAGGCTATGCCAACATTTAATAATGATGGAGAGACAACAACTCTCTTTATTTTCAATCAAATAATAGCAATGTTCGACATCCCGAAGGATATTGTCACTGACCATGGCAATCACTTTCAGAACAAAATGATGTCTGAGCTAACGTTAAATCTTGGGTTGAGGAAAGAGCATTCATCACCCTACTAACCACAAGAAAATGGTCAGGTGGAAGCTGTGAATAAGTCCCTCAAGACTATTCTGCAGCGAACGATCAATTCTACCAAGTTGAATTGGCATTTTCTGTTGTACTCAGCATTGTGGGCCTACCGAATGTTTGTAAAGACTGCCACCAGTTTCTCACCTTTTCAACTCGTTTATGGGCTCGAAGCAGTCTTGCCAATAGAGTGCCAGATCCCATCTCTAAAGTTGGCAGTACATTTATTTCCATACACTTCACTGATTGAGGAATGCTTATTATATCTCGAGCAACTCGATGAGCAATGCCGTGATGTAGCCTTGTCCAACGAGGCTCACAAGCAACAAGTCAAGTGTCAGTATGATCGGTCTTTTCGTCCTCGAATTTTCTCTGAAGGCGACCTTGTCCTGGTCTATGACCAAGATAAGGATCCCTTGGGGCAGGCAAGTTCAAACCCATGTGGTTCAGACCTTTCATCGTGAAGGAGGTACTAAAGAAGGGCGCTTATCATCTGGTTGATTTTGAGGGAAATTCTTTAGCAGAGCCTAGAAATGGGCTCTACCTAAAGAAGTATTACTCATAGGTGGGTCTCCTTGGGTGAATTCTTGTACATATTTATAGTTCTTATACAATTAGTTTTTGTCTTTTTGTTTTATGGACGTGTCGATATTTATTTCATATTTTTCACTGTGGCAAATGTCAAGTGAATCAAAGGTGTTCGTTGGGTTTGTGGATGGAATTAGCCGACACACTCGGAGGCTTGCTTCCGCAGATTGGATGATTTTCACACCTCAGAGTCATTTTCTATATTATGGAGGTATATATCTAGGTGATGCCACAAACAATGTCGCCAAGTACAATGCAGTGATGGAATTGCTTCATGACACTTTGTTGCATAGTATCTCTCACCTCCAGGTCTACTTATATGCACAATTGGTTGTGTCCCAGTTAAATGGGGTTTACCATGTTTATGATCCTAGTTTACATAGACGGTTCCTTAGGGTACGTCTCTTATAACATTTCTTTGATTACATTATGTATATCCATGTTCCTATGAGTTTAAATCAAATGACAGATACTCTAGCTAATCAAGTATTAGATTGACATATTGCACACACACAAAAAGAAGCACACACATACACATGTACATGCATTTGTAAAAAATATTATCCATAATACATAAAATATGTAAATACACATATATATATCAAAAATCTCAGAGTACATAGGTGGGCACGAACTCCTCAAAAATATAAATCTAGTATACATCATGGGGCTTATGCCCTAAAAAATATACAAAGAGTGCCCTCGACACATAAGTGGTCCATACTAAGATAAGCACGGGGCCTGTTGTCCCTGCCATAGTGAAAAACAGTGTTTTCCAAACGCCGGAAGAGTTGGACCCAGGTCCGTGGCACCCCAACTACATGAGGTTGCATCGATGGGGGGAGATCCTCAATCTTGGCCATGGGAACTGCACGAGTGAGCGTGGTGAGGTTCCGCTCCACCCATCTCAAAACTCTCTCAGCCTCTCCAGCTGGAGGTCCCTCTATTACTGCTTATGTTGGTCCAACGGCTACGATTGGTACTACCTCTGGTTCAGGATGTTGCCTGGTCCTCGAGAAGTCTGTTGGATGCAACGGTCCCACATATGTACATAGCAAACACATAGTTGTCAAATAATATAATTCACATAAAAATGATATATATAAAAAAGAAATTAAATAATTAAATAACTTTAAAAGAAAACATACCTATCTCTCCCCGCTCCTCTCCAGGAGGTACGGGCACATCTAGATCCCTAGAAAAATTGATCACGAAATAGGAGTAATCCTCTATTGCCAAAATATGTCGTGCCCACCAGTCAAAGAATGTATTGTTGAAGGCCTCTATGGTCCTTCCTCCCCCTTGTCGTGAAAGCAACACCACCCACCTACACACTTTTGGGAAGTAGGACACATGCCCCCGTACTGTCTCTCATGGACTCATGTTGGGTACCCTCTCAAAGAAGAAGGAGCATAATATGGTACCAAACCCAAATTTTTTGTTACTTCACCCACGACACTCTGTAATTTGTCTCTTCATGCAGTCAAGCAACATCGTGATCCATTCGAACACTTATGCATTTAATCACTGCACTACACAATACATGTGCACCTGAGAGGTTTGATGTAAGGTCGTAGATCCACTGATCCTCCCAATGAGTAGAACTATCACTTTAAGTGATAGGTTGGTGATCTTGTGGATTGGCATCTGAGAACCTACTTTCTCAGTGCTGAACTAGCAATGTAGTCTGATCAGCTCGGTGATGTTATGAGGCCCAAGGGGAAATGATTGCAAGTTGATTGGTTTCCCTCTTCCCAAGAGGTCAGTCAGAAAATATATGTCCTTAGTCGTTGGAGTCGATGACTTCCCCTCGAGCATAAACGCCTCAACGTCAGGGTGCCAATAATCCACCAAGGTATTTAACAACCTGGGTTGTGCCCTCATGAGTGGACACCGAAATAAATTCCATAACCTGCATTGTTTCAATGTGGTGACAGAAGTAGGGTCCTCTTCTACCAAGATATAAATGTCTTCGTGCTCCCTCTCTCTCCAGTGGACATACATCTTGTCACATGACAAGTTCATGGAGGGAGTTAGCTCTTGTATTTTATTTTTTCTATGTTAATGAGGGTGTACGTGGGCTATCTTGGACACAATCACATATGCACATGGGTAGGTTGTTTTCTTCCCGTGGGCATACATGGGTTTTCCTTAGACAACCTACGTACACGTAGGGCCACCCTTTTTTAGGAGGGTGCGCCCACCCAAAAACAAAAAGAAACACATAAATGAACTATGGAAATGTAAGAGGGGTTGGTTTGTACTTACTTGGTCCAAGAAGAAGTTTGTTTTATCCTCTGAAGCTCTCGGAATCAACTCTTTTAGCAAAGAGGTGTTTTTATCTTTTTGGTTAATTCTCAAATTGCAATGGTGAAAATGAGCTGTCAACTTCTATTTGTAGACTTTTTTGGCCTTTTTTGCCACTTTTTTGAACCCTTTTGTCATTTTTTCTGGCTTGAAAATCATCTAGTGTAGTTCTTGAATTTCTCATTGGATGTTACGATACACTTCACTTTTGGTTTGGAAAAAGTTTTGGGAGATGGGTCACTTTTAAAGGTCCTTTGGTGAAAGTCGTTTTTTCCAACTTTTTGCATTTAAGTTAGAATTCCACCTCCACTTTCTGCATCTCGTTGTATTTTCCACTTTTCCATAGGATCGATCCCACTGAACTATGGTACAAAACCATCATTATTCTTTAGAAGTGTCGTGGTAAGGTGGTAGAGCCTACCTCTACATGGATGCCCTAGGTAGACCCTGATTGCATTTTGGCGTCCATGCCGTCATTAATGATTTTAGGCTCAGGAATCCTTTTAGTCATGTCCTGATTATGAGATTGAGCCTCATACATCTGATGTATCATCACTCTTGGTCTCACCCTCAGGACTCCCAGAAAATGAGTCTTCTTTTAATCTCTTTTCAGACTCTCTAAACATGAAAAGATTGTCGATTGATCTTGTTGTCCTTCACACTCGCCAAACTAAAATTTGAAGGCACGCCTGTCCAATGATAGCTTACCCCTTTTTCGGTCCGGATGGTCAATTTTATGAACAAAGGTATACTCTAGGAACTTTGGCTCGCTAGAAGAGTATTCTCGGGTATAAGTTTAACACTTTTTCAGGCCCGAGGGACTAAATTTATGAAAAAAGAACCCCGACAAAGTCCATAGTTAATCTCTTTTTAGACTCCCTAAAATTGAAAATATCGTCGAGTGACCTTGTTCCTTTACACTTGTTAAATTGGTCCAGAAGAAAATCCCATATGGAGTCCATAGTTAAACTCTTTTCAAACTCCTTAAAATTGAAAATATTACCAAGTGACCTTGTTCCTTCATACTCATTAAACTGGTCCAGAAGAACATATTATACAAAGTCCATAGTTAAGATATTTTCAGTCTCCTCAAAATTGAAAAGATTGTCAAGTGATCTTGTCTGTGTCACACTCATTAAAATGGTTCTGAATAGACGTCTTTTCGGTGCCATTTTATCCCTTTTTCGAAATGACTAGACTACACCTTCGAAAAGGTACCCCAGTGGAGTCTTCTTTTACATTTTTTCAGACTCTCTAAACGTGAAAAAATGACTGAGCTTACCTTCTCAGGGATCGTGAAAAATACATTGAAGGGGGTTTCAACTTGTCCTACTTATCACATTTTCATCTCTATGTCTTTGGCCTAATTCCAGCTCCATGTTGCTCTCAAATGAACCTTTGAAGCATGCCTTATACACAAGCCTTGTAGCACTTTGCCTCTGCGACCTGACACCTTGACCCATGGAGGAATTTTCCCAGAGTGTCATTTTCCTTCACATGTCTCCTTGCTATGAGCATTAGATGTTCCTTGCACTTGGAAATAGTATGCTTGTGACACTCATTCCTCCTTTGTAATGTAGCATTCTTTTATTCTTTTTCAAGCTCTTTAAAAATATTGAAAAAGACAAAAAAATAAAAAAATACCCCCAAAAGAGGATAGGAAATGTATTATCTTTTTTGGCAGCACAATGAGTCACCCTTGGAAAAAGCACATCCTTTCGTTTGTTCGTCAATATTTGGGATTTAATATGACCTTAGGAAGTTGTTCTCGCTACATAGAGTTGTGTCCTCCTCCATTTGGTTATCCTTACAAACACATGGAGAGTTTGTGTTGCCTCCTGCATCGTGAACTTATGTCAGTGTCATGCTACCTGAGTCTGATCATCAGTTGTGCTCTTTTCCAAGGGAAGTTTTTACTCAACCTGAGTTGGCCTTTCTGTAGTTTGTCTCCTGACCTAATGCCCGACCATCCCCAAAGTCCAATCAAGTCCTTGTTCGAAATCAATGAAGTTCTCTGCCTGATCACTGAGATCCTCTTTTCTGTTCCCGACGAGTCATCGAAGACCTCTGGGTAGTGAATTCGTACACTCACATTACACTCCTACCTGAGTTTTGAAGATACTAAAGTTGTGGCTCGAGATCTGAAGGCCTCATCTCCATCCATCAAGAATCATTAGCTTCTTGAAGATGGATACTATACATGTATATCTTTGATTTTGAGATGTAGATCCATTGTGTATTTCTCGCGGCTATACGTTATATAGTTATATGACATGGATCTGTAGTTTATTTGATTGGAAGCCATGATTTATTTCATCCCGAGCATGGGTATGCCCGCCTCGGTGAGACAATTGTTATTTTTGCAGATGACACCTCTCGAACTCTAGTCTCGGGCTCACTCGCTTCGTACGTTAGTGAAGATTTTGTAATGTATTTCAGCCATCATATGCTCTTATGACCTCACACATTAGGGGGCATTTTTTATAAACCTAAATTTCTCCATACATGCATACCTGACATTTGGCCTTCTTACTTGCTATTTTTGCCAAGCCATCACTGAGAAGCTCTTCTTAAAAACACTATTTTTGAACATGTACGGGCCCTGCACCACTACTGACCACGTACACATGTCTGATGCACCACTACAACCCATGTATGTATGCTAGCTACACCATTACAACCTATGTATACTCACAAAATTTGCAAAAATTAAAAAGTTGCAAGGAATTCATTGAGATTATGGGCTATTGGGTAGTTTCCCAACTGATCCACCGCCTATAGCCTGTCACCCAACCAAATAACCATCCTTTTGTCATATAAAAGGAGGTTTTGGGGTATCTTTCCTAACATATGAATAAAAACAGTGAAACTCTGCCTGTTTCACATCCCCTCCTTGCTCTAAATAATTGCAGCCACCTTGTGAGATTTACATCAAGATTTCCCATTCTTGCCTTTTTTTCTCCATCATAAGCCTATTACATTTCCATAGAAGAGGTGTGAGAGGAGAAATATGCGTGGAAGCAAAGTTGGAGCTTGGTGAAGAGGAGCCTGGACCAGGTTCGTGGAGCATTTGTCGACCTTTGTTGTAAGTAAACATTGTGATATCAGTAAAAGAAATACTTTTCCTGTCCTGAAATATGATGTGTCAAATATTTGTATTTTATTTATGCTTTATTCTAACATCTAACCCATGATTTATATATGAGATGAATTTTTGTAGTTTCCTTTTTATCTATTTGTGAATGCAGGCTAGCCTTGGGAGGAGGCTTGTAGTTAGCGGAGCTATCGAACGCGAGAGGATTGACACCAGACATGGAGTAAAAGGTAAACTTTCCTAATCTTTTCACTTTGTCTTTCATATATGAATGTGGTGTATGTTTGGGGTAGTTAGAGAGGTAGGAGACTTTTAGACAGTTATATTTTCCTACATGTTGAACCCTAGTGTAGTCGATAGGGGGGTTTTCCTGCTATAGAAAAAAGGCAAGAACAACTTTCACAACTATATAAGATGGATCCTAAGAAGTTCTAGAGCCAAATTCCAAAACACAATACTAAAGAAAATAATAGGATTCCCTTAAGGGAATGGAATTCCTACCTTAAAAGTATTAACGCGTTCCCTAACTCCATGGACACCATTGCTATTGTCCCTACAAAGGAAGAAGGTTTTTCTTTAGATGGCATAGAGTTCGGGGTTAAGCAACTTGCAAATGGGAAAGATAAGGAAATTGAAGGCTACCACGCTGAAATTTTTAAAGTTAGAGGGCCAATCCTTATCCCTCACATACACAAGATATTCAATTTAGCAGTCAAGCAGGGCTTCCCTAAACCCTAGACGCAAAGCCTCATTGTTCCTATTTTTAAAAATGGGGATAGAAACATTCCCTCTAATTATAGGACCATTATGATTAGCCCAATTTTAGCCAAGATTTATGAAATTATTTTGGAAAAGAAGATGAAAATGTGTTGAACCTACACATAGTAGATCTAGCTCGAAAATACTACACACATTTGCAGAGTGAAATTGAGATAGAATAAGAAGGAGAGAAAGAATGGAAGAATTCTCATTAACTGTAATGAATAATGAATAATTTACACATGATATACTCTGTATAACTCAATGAATGTGCATTGGAGGAGAACCAATGCACCATAGTGGTGGTTTAGAGTGATCTGGACACACACCAATAGTTACAGGAGTGAACTGTCTCCTAGTCTAGTCTCTCAGGCAGTTACAGGAGTGAACTGCCACCTAGTTGAGTTAACTAGTCAACTAGTCTTCAGTTAACTAACCGAACATAGTGTAGTGAGGAGAAGATCAAGGAATAATGTGCCAGTCTAGTGATACAAGTGCGCATTATCATGGTGATGATCCCAATGTTGCATGGTGACAAAACCAATGCAAAATCTAAACTCAACTCAACTAGTCAAACTGAAGTGTCAACTAAAAGAGAATATTCTCCAGGTGGAATATCCTCCCCTAAAATATAGGAGATTGGATAATGACTAATTATGACTAATAAACAAGGAAAAACCTTAGGAAAAATAAATCCTAGGTGTGTGTGAAGTAACTCCACCACCCCCCCTGAACATCACTATGGTGAAAATAAAGAATGGGTCCCGACGACAAGGTCGCGTTAGGTACCCAAATACAAAATATACACTGAAATAAAGTGAGGAAAGAGGGAAAACCTCATGGGAACCCCCCCCCCCCCCCCCCCNACCCCCCCCCCCCTCCCTCAAGGTACAATGTATGTAAAAACAAGAACTACAGTTGCCAGGGAACTGTGTCCTTCACTCTAAGACGACTTCGTAGAGAATGGAACTTCTTCTTAGTGAAGGTCTTGGTGAAGATGTCAGCCATCTATTCTGCTAAATGAAAGAACTGTAGGTAGATGATCCCCTCATGTACTAAGTCCTAGACGTAGTGCATGTGGATGTCGATGTGCTTTGTCCGCTGCCTCTGAACTGAATCTCTGTAGAACTTCAAAGTGCTCTGGTTGTCACACCAAATGACGATCGACCGATGAAGTTGAATGCCCAACTTAGGGAGAAAATGTTGTATCCACATATCTTAAATGGTTATGTTAACTACCCCTCTGTACTCTGACTCAGATGAAGATAGAGAAATGGCAACTTGCTTATTGATTGACTAATAGATAGGTCTGGAACCAAGACTGAGTGAGTAACCATATGTGGACTTGAGATCAATTTTATCGCCAACCCAGTCAAAATCAGTAAACCCGATGAGATCTAATGGAGAGTCTTCTACATAATGAATCTCAAAGGTGATGGTGCCATGTACGTATTGAAGGATACAATTTGCAGCCTTCCAATGTAGCTCATGCGTCTCTTGCATGAACCTGTAAACTGCGCCAACTACATAGGAGAGTTATGGTCTGGAGTGTGTGAGATACAACAAGCTCCCCACTAGCTGTCTATACAGTGTGCTGTCAACAAATGGAGTGTCCCCGTCATCCTCAAGTTTGACTCCTAATAGGAAAGAAGTCGGAGCAGACTTGCAATCTGTCATGTGAAATCTCTCAAGGAGATCTCGTGCATACTTGTCCTAAGACAGTTTGATGCCTGATGCATCTTGAATCATCTCAAGTCCAAGACTTCAGAAATTGCTGAAGTCGAGCAACCAATGATCAACAAATCATCAACATACATAACTAAGAGTAGAAGTGAATCAATCGTTCTGAGCATGTAGACATTCGAGTCTGATTTACAACGTGTAAAGTTATGTGACAACATGTAGGAGTCCATATTGTCATACCATGCCCTCAAAGCCTGCTTGAGGCCATAAAGGGACTTCTTCAGTCGACATACCAAAGATGAGTCATGCATAAATCCATGGGGATGCTCCATATAGATCTCCTCATAGAGATCACCATGAAGAAATGAATTCTTCACGTCCATCTGATGAGCTTCCTATCCCTTTTCTACTGCAATGGAAAGTTCCAATCATATGGAATCCATCTTTTCTACTGGAGTGAAGGTCTCATCATAGTCAATGCCATGCACCTGCTGAAAGCCTTTGGTAACAAGCCTAGTTTTGTATCTACTAAAATGTCCATCCGCTGTGCTCTTGGTCCTATATACCCATCTACATCTGACAAGTTTCCTCCCAAAAGGAAGGGGAACTAGGTCCCAAGTATGGTTCTCGAGGAGAGAGTTGTACTCCTCCTACACGGTAGATTCCCAAAAAGGATTTCCACTAGCCTCGCCATAATACTCTAGATCTAAAGACTAAACCAAGAAAATATGCCTAGAGGGAAATGGTTCAGTGGCAGTGAGTGCAACAGGATTCTCCTCAAAATCATATCGAGTCCTCCTAGTATTGGATGGATCACCAACGAGATCCCCTACATCTTGAAGAGTAGTTTGTGCCCACTTGGGCCTCTGCTCTGGATCTGCAATTGAATCTGGATGCTCTGACTCTACATCTGACTGTAATGACTCTTTATCTGAATCATTTGAGTCCTTTGAATCATAACTCTCATCTAAATAAGAGTCGGCATGTGCATTATCATCATCTCAGAGAAGTGGAAGAATGAAGGTGTCTACATGCGGCTGATGAGGTGCATGCGAGACACTTTCATCGAATTGGACATTGCGCTCAATGATGAGTCGATCTGAGGAAAGATCAATAAGACTATATCCCTTCACACCATCAGGGTATCCAAAAAAAATACACTCAGTGCTCTGTGGATCAAGTGCCTTCTTCTTTTCAAAGGGAATCTGGGCCCATGCACGTGAGGCGAAAATATGAAAGTGGGTCACTTCCGGTTTGAGGCTGCTCCAAGCCTCGTAGGGGGTCTTATCCTTGGCATATATATGGGGAGATATGTTTTGGATGTATGTTTCAAAATTAAGTGCTTCAGCCCATAGTCTTTGTGGTAGTGACTTTGCATGCCTCATGCAAGATGTTATCTCCTTTAGAGATCTATTTTTCCTCTTAGCAACTTCGTTTTGCTGCAGAGTATAGGGAATTGTGTGCTGCAACTGAATCCATGCCTCATGGAAAATATCATGGATCTCATGATTGACATACTCTCCCTGTTATGAGTTCGTAGGAATTTGATCTTCTTTCCGGCTGTGTCTCAACTAGGGCTTTGAAATATTTGAGGTGTTGAAAGACCTCAAATTTTTTCCTAAGAAAGTAGATCCATGTAAAACATGAGAAATCATCAACAAAAATGAGAAAACCCCTCACTTTTCTGATGGATGGATGCAGAAAAGGACCCATAAGGTCACTGTGGATCAGATCTAAAGGTGCAGAAGCTCTCTGAGGCTTTCCTTTGTCGAATTTCTCTTGAGGGTGTTTTCCGAGAACACATCCCTCACATACTCCCTTGGATAAATGGATTTCTGGTATACCATCAACCAATCTTTGCTTTCTAATATATTGCATATATCTGAAATTCAAATGTCCAAACATTTCGTACCATATCCTACTACTTTCATTAGCATGAGAAAATAGTAAAGCAAAATCTGGTTCAATAAATTCAGAAAATGTATACAATCTAGACTAATGATTTACCTCAGCGATAGAAAACCTGGAGTTGGTTTGCATGTCGTATATGTCCACGGAATTTGGTGTGAATATGAATTTATTTTCTGTGTCAGAATCCTTCATCTGATACACGAAGAGAAGATTGACGGAAAGTTTGGGAACGTGCAACACATTCTCGAAGCTTCCATTGGTGAGTTCAATCCTTATTTTGCCGGTGACTTCAACAGAAGAGTTGACCTCATTAGAATAGGAGGATATTTGCATGCATCCAATGAATAATATACTACTTTTGAGGTAGCCATGTGATGTGATTCTCCTGATTCTATGATCCAAGCATCAGGAGAGGAGTTGATGGCAATCAAGGCATGGCTAGAATTTCCTTTCTTGGGATTTTGATCTTCTAGCTTCTTCTTCTTGGAACCCTTGGGGATGCGATCTCCAAGGTTGTTTTTCTGAAGTATTTGAGACATTAGATCTATTTTTTGCATGCATGCATGTAGATTCTGGATGGAATCCTTTGTGACAGTACGTGCATTTCTCCCATTTTCTTCCCTTTTTTCATTTGGATCTAGAGCCATCGATGAAGGGTTTTGTGTGCCCTTCCTTCTTCGGATGTGCATGATCTTTCCTTTTGTCTTTATATTTATATTTCTGATATTTATGGCTTCCATATTGCACAGTAAGTGCATGCGCCTTTGGGCCTTTGATTTTTCCCATGTTGATGAGCTTGGTTTTCTCTTGTGTCAAGGATTCGATAAAGTCCTCAAGAGAAGGAATCTTCCAAGTGGCTCTAGAGGTAAATCTGATAGAATGGAATGTGGATACGAATACAAAGAATTTAGGACCAATTTTGGAGAGAATGGTGAGAACCATTTGTTTCTCCTCCTTATATTTATCAATTTTGCAAGCTTTGAGTTGCGACAGTAAATCCTTGAATTTTGTAAGGAAATCTTGGCTCTTGTCAAAGACTTTTGGATCCAATGTGAGCCATTCCACCTCCAACATGTGTCCCCTCATCTCATCCTATTTTAAAAAGATCCCTTCCAAGGTGGTCTAGGTTTCATTGGGAGTCTTACAGGAAGATATGTGAAAAATGAGATCGAGAGAAATAAGACTGCAAATTGTTCCGAGTGCTTCATCCATGTGATTTAAATACTTGGATTTTTCTATGGCTGATGTCAGTTCTGTATCTGTATTCAATTTTAACCTGTACAATCCTCTGGTTTGGATATAAATAATTATTTTCTCCTTCCATGCAAAGTAGTTGTAAGGTGTAATAATGAATTCTTTTTGGAAATCCATTTTTCCGTTGTCTTCAATATTTAGTACCTACAAAAAATTTGGTGAAGATTTTTCTTAGTAGTCCGTAAGCTCTCATACCATGTAAATGTGTTGAAGCTTCACAAAATAGATCTATCTAGAAAATACTACACACATTTGTAGAGTGAAACTGAGAAAGAAGAAGAAGGAGAGAAAGAATGAAAGAATTCTCATTAACTCTAATGAATAATGAATAATTTACATATGATATACTCTATATAACTCAATGAATGCACACTGGAGGAGAACCAATGCACCATAGTGGTGGTCTAGATTTATCTGTACACACACCAACATTTACGGGAGTGAACTGCCACTTACTCTAGTCTCTTAGGCAGTTACGGGAGTGAGCTGCCACCTAGCTGAGTTAACTAGTCAACTAGTCTTCAGTTAACTAATTGAACATAGTGTAGTGAGGATTAAATTGAGGAATCAAGAGTAATGCACCAGTATGGTGATGATCCCAAGGCAAGTGAGCATTAGCATAGTGATGATCCAAATGTTTCATGGTGACAAAACCAATGCAACATCTAAACTCAACTCAACTAGTCAAACTGAAGTGTCAACTAAAAGAGAATATTCTCCACGTGGAATATTCTCCCCTAAAATATAGGAGATTGGATAATGACTAATTATGAATAATAAACAAGGAAAACCTTAGAAAAAAGAAATCCTAGGTGTGTGTGAAGTAACTCCAACAGAATATTATCCTTTGGCTAGAAAGTCACGGTAAAATAGCTAAAGGCCATGCCGGGTTTAGGAGATATCATTCAACTGTGGGCCATCTTGTTACATTTAGGATCATTGCAAAGGCATTCTGCAATACTAAAACCAATATTTTTTGTTGTTTTGTTGACTTTAGAAAAGCTTTTGACATGGTTCCTACGAAAAACCTTTGGAATAGGTTGGAAGAGATAAAAGTGCCTCTCGAGTTGAGGGCTGATGCAATAAGGATGTATGAGAACATTATTGCTAAGTTTAAAAACATCGAGGGCTGGTCAAAAGAGATTAACTGCAATATTGTTGTCAAACAAGGTTGTCCCTTGTCCCCTACCCTTTTTGGCATATACATTGACAAGTTATAAGATTGCTTGGAATAAGTAGATTGTGTCGGCCCTACTCTCACTGGTATAGTCATCAATATTATTCTTTATGTTGATGATATCGTTCTTATGGAAAGGAGTCCCCATGATCTTGAAAACCAAATAAGAATCCTCAAATATTTTTTCTCCAATATGGGTATTATGGGTATGACTGTTAATACTGATAAGACTAAGGTCATGATTATTAAATCCAATAAGATCCCTTTTTCCAAGTGTAAAGAAAAAAATAAGCATTGCTAAGATAATAACAAATTCTCACGAGTTCCATAGTGAAACTGGGCGTTGGTCAGTTCCTAAAATGCCATGGGATGAAAGAGTGTGCCACCTTTGTGACACTAAGAAGGTGGAAGATGAAAAACACTTTCTCTTAGATTGTCCAACCTATACCCATATTAGATCTTTTTTTCAAAATATGTGTCACACTACCAACCTTCCTAACCTCTTAACCCAACAAAAGTATGGTGATCTTGGAAAGCTTCTCTTAATGATTTTCGAGCACAGAAACAAAATTCTAAAGAATCACAAGTAATCACTTACCCTCTTAAATTCCAATAGACCAATTTGATCTTAGTGGACGTTAATCATCATCATCATCATCATCATCATATATATATATTGAAGTTCCACAACTAACTAAACTCAATTAACAAGTGTTGCTTCTAGGTAAACTTCAATAGGTTCCGGGCTGGTGAAACTGGGTCATCAATGAGTGTTTCAACAGGGGCTCCGATGGGATTTGGGTCTCGATCTAGCTCAGATGCTTCCTCCTTCCCTGTTGCCTTGTTGTTGGAGACTCTATAATTGGATTTTCTATTGAAGAAGCCTTCGCCTCTTATGCTCGATCTCCAACCGATGAAACTGCGACCTTTGCCTCTCACTTTGTATTTGTTGCCTTCTATGCTTAATCTTATGTCTCTACCATTGTGAGGAAATAAGTTGTCCAACTTAACTTGATCATCAGGCTCTTGAATTGTTCCATATATATATATATATATATATATATATATAGGCATTGGCTAGTTGTTCTACGAAATGTTTTTTTTCGCCGAAATCAGACAATATAAATTTACACAAATCACCATTTTTTGTTGTTCAAAATCCATTTCTGAATGAAAAAATGGATTCAGCATGCTGAAAAACTCCCCGGACACTTAGATTCTATAGAAATAATCACTCAAATATATGAACCCAACAAATTTTCGTCGTATTTCGAACAAATATCCCCAGAAAAAATCATCATTTAGTAGAATATTTAGCCTACGACTATATATATGGTATATATGTTTTATATATTTTATATAAATATGATTGTCTTTTAGATATTTATGAACTTTTTTTGTTTAAATTTTATTTTTTAAGGTGTTTTAACTTATTTTTGTCAAATATTTTTATTTTAGATGTTTTTTTTTTAATATTTTATTGAATTTTGTTTCTTTTTGAGTTTTTTTAGTGTTTTTTTTTTCTCATTTCTTTTTATTTTAAGTTTGAAGGGTTTTTTGAAGGGATTGTTTTTTAAATTATTGTTTTTCGGCGAAATTTTAATTTTTTTTCATTTCTTTTTTGTT
>ML853843.1:14094-29345 GCA_009831015.1 Picea engelmannii
GAAGTCAAACAACCTTTTGCCATCTGAAAGCACCCAAAAAACTGAGTTTTGGAGAGGAGCGCTCCCCCTTACACTATCTCGGAGCACCGACGCTCCCCAATACACTATCAGGGAGCGTTATAACGCTCCCCTGGCCCTTTTGAGGGAGTGCTATAGATTTTGAGAGCGCTGGCGCCCCCTAAAGCTTACTAGGGAGTGCTACAACGCTCTGATGGCCCTTTTGAGGGAGCGCTACCTATTCTGGGCGGTTGTTAAGCTGTTGAGATGAATGGGGGAAGCATCTTTTCATTCTTGGAAGGCAGTTGGATTTGAATCCCTAGTCCAGCCATGATCCTAGGGTAGATCCTCAACTGAAGGAGGAAAATCCTCACCTTCCCTAAGGATATCTCAAGATTGTTGAGCCTCTCCAAGGCTATATAAGCAAGCTTTCTAATGGTGAAAGAGGGAATGGAAATAGAGAATGATACCAAACCTATGATCTCATAGGTGAGAACTGCAAAAAGAGAATCACACCAAACTTATGATCTCATAAGTGGTGAGGAAGAATTAGACATATGAAACTTATGATCTTGGAGGAAACTTACAGTCAGCCAAAGGAGAGTGATTAGTGAAGCTGCTGTTATCCAGGTTGTGGATCTTTCAGGCAAGGGTTAGACGAAGAGGACTTGACGAAGCTGTCGCATTCGCATCTACGATTGTAAGTACTGCTGTCATTATTCTCATCAATATGACACGCTTGGCCTGTTTCTCTCTAGTTTGCGTCTGATGTTACATGAACTTATCATTTAGTGATATATCTGTTTTCAAGCTAATATCAATAGAGTAGGAAGTGGTCGTATCTTGTTTTTCCCACAGGACTCAGTGAGGAGAAAAAGATTAGAGCGCAACTCGGAGCGTGCAGGGACAAACGTCGATAATAGGTACTTCTATCATCCTTCCTTCTCATGTGTTAGTTTAGATAGATTTGAAATAAATTCAGTGTCCACGTTAAGCATTTTTTTATCTAGGGTTAAGGTCAAGCTCTAGAGGTCGATCTAGTTGTCCGCAGGCAGATTTTCCTACAACAAGGACCTTGAAGAGATAACTAAGGACTAGTAAGAAAATCTCCTTATCCCTGTTGACCCCACATAAATGTCTGATTCCGAACTAATTGGTAGCTTGGAGGCCACTCATGAAGAGCATGATACACCTGGACCTAGAAAAAGGAAGAAGACCGAAGAGGTACAAAACCTAAGTAGTGCATAAGATGAAACTACTTCAGAATCACCTCGATGAGGAGATAATGACGAAGTAGATAAAGAAGAGTCCAATGGAAAACAAGATCAGAGGAATCAAGGCAAAGTAACACCACCTAGGGATCCTGTTGATGAGGTTGATCCCTCTAAGAAAAGAAAGGTCTCCACCATGAAACCTACCTCGCGGAAGAAATCCAAATCCACCAAGACTAAGCTACAGACTGTGCTCATGCTCGATGACTTTGACTGCATCATCATATTCATATTAGATACTTCATAGGATATTATGAAGAACAATGAATCCAAGAGAGAAACCATGTATGAAAAAATTGAGACAGAACTAAGAGGGGTACATCGGGCCCTTCAATCTAGCCACACAGTATCCACTGTGCCCCTACCGTCAGAAGAACCAGAGTTGGGAGATGAGCCTGCCCAAATCTGCAGAATAGCTGATGTGACTGAAGCTCAACTACATCAAGTGCAAGAAGTGAAAGAACAGACCATGGTGGCCCTGAAGAAATCACAACAGGAAGTGGTAGAGTAACGTTGAGTTGCGCAACATGAGAAGGATGACCTCCACACCAAGTTCGAAGAGGACATAGAAAATGTCAAGCAAGAGAAAGAGAAGTTGCTTGCAGAGTAGCTCAGAGTCAAAGAAGAAATCATCAAAGTAGTTCTCTCTATGACAGTCTTACAGAAAAAGGAGGAAGAACCAGTGGAGAATCAAGTAGCGCAACTTGCAGAATCTATCCAACAACTTCAACAGAGAATCATAGACCTAGAGCTACAAACAATGCCAAGTAACCTGAAGGACATGTGATACCAAAGAGAAGCCACTTCTTGGAGTGTAGTTGAGAGGATCAGAGCATTCATTATGGAATGTAAACAACTTAGCAGTAGAAGTGCAAAAACATATGAGTGACTTATTGAAGACCCTGAACTAAAGGCACTAGAATCACAACTCTAGGAGGCAAAGAAGAAAACAACGACAGTACAAGCGCAATTGAAACTTCTGTCAGCAGTTGAAAGGAAGAAGTGATCCCAAGAACAACACAGTACTCAACAACAGGTCCAAACCATATAGATCAAAGTCATGGAAGTGACTCAAAGGCTCCAACCAGTCCAGGATGAAGCGTGCCAACTATTTGAGGAGATTGAATTCAGTTGAACAAAGCTGGAACCAATAGTCACTGGAGTTGAACAACGCTTAGAGGGACCTGTCAACGAAGCATTTATTCAAGATTTCGATGAGAAGGAGGCCTTGGTGCAGCAATAGGTCGAAGCAGAGCTACCTAGACGAAAGTGACTCTGGACAAGTCATAGGTGAGTTTTGCGGGTTTGTTGGCCCTTGACCAAGTTTTGAGGATCCTTGGCCATGTTTGACCTATTTTGGGACTTTGATAGGCTATTGAAGGAAGAGCACAAGTCGAAGCGAAGATCGTGGGATCTCAACCCCTTGTTTAGGGATTGTTTGGTTTTGGTCTTATGTAACGAGTATGGGGATGTCGGCCCATGGGTTTACTTGTGTTTAGGCCCTTTTTGTAATATATAAATAAAATTCTAGGTGATGTAAGAAAATGGGGGGAGAGAGAGGCTTGGTACCTAGCCAACGTGTTGAGTGCAATTGTAAATTCTTTGTGCATCCTATGTTCAGAACTTGCAGAGCTAAGTGCAAGTGACTATAAGAGACTATGTAAAGGCTTTATGTTGTAATCTAGCTCGGGGAAGGAGGATCTAGCGAAGTGCGCATAGATCTCCTATCCTATGTGGAGTAGGATATTGTGGCTCTGTGAATGTATAATATTGATAGAAGACAATAAAAGATAAGAAGAGTTGGTGTACGTAGCCCCATGCTAGGGGTGAACCACATATATCCTGTGTTATGGTTTCTTTGTTCATTATGGTTGTTTCATTGTTCATATGATTAATGCTTAGTGCACTGATGTATTCTTATATGAATATGATGTGATAAGATTAGTGATGAATAATATGAATGAATTCTATATATAACCTATGTGAATGTTCTTAGTTCTTGAATATACTACATCTGGGTGAATACTGCGCTGATATGTTGTTAGGGTTTACTTGAGTTGTAAATTAAGGATGAATACTAACGATCTATAACTTCTAAGTGCTTTGTTAAGGTGTTACAATCAAAGATCTGTGTCCCAGCTAGGGTTGCAGACATCTGATTCCTACAACCACCCCTACATCTACCTCGGGTGAGACTTCATCTGCTTCGCAGGTGTTGCCGAAAGGGTCGATAGTTAAGGTTTTTTTGGTGCATTGTTGAAGTATTGAACCCTGGTTCTGCCCCTGTGCCAACATTCCATAAGATACAATATTCATTCTAAGTATTGCCTTGTATGTTTACCTTATTTTTCTTCTAATTCATCACTTAATTCTCCTTTTAAATCATGATTGTATGAAAAAATCATGGACATATGCCTATGATAGTTAAGATATTTTTTCATCTGAGTTGAGACTGTTTAAGGCCCTATAATTTCAAAATAGGAAGAGAGAGAGAGAGGGAAAAAATTCCCAAATATTGCGTAAATATTTTACTGCAAATATGGTCTTAAGATTCATCCCGAGTCTTAGCCCCTGGGGTGCCTCAACATCATTCCAAAAAAATCCTTAGAACATATTGAGGGATAACATATGAAATTGCACCATTGTCAAGGAACGTAAGTTGAAGAAATATTTCGTAGCGATACTCCATTGAAAGCGGTGAGAATTGACGATGAACATGCCTCATGCATTTGGTTGTTAATATTTTAACTGGTGACTCCACTGAAGGACAATTTGGCCTCTACCAGAAGACACACCAGAAGCCACCCTGTAACACCCCTCTTTCCCCCAAATTGTAAATATTATTATTACTATGAACAAAACTATAGACATATCTTCCATATGAATGTTGGATAGAAAATGAACCCTGCCATATAAATTAATGTATATATTTTGTTATTAAATGAAAGGAAATTAGTGGCATGACTACTGAAAGAGGGTTTCCAGATAGATCATGATGCATGAGAAGGGATGGTAGGGGAAATAGTAATTCTGAGTTGACCCTTGCTAGGACATTATCCTGCTGGATATAAATGTGCAACTCTAGAACAATATTCTGGCCCAAAAAACACTTAATTACCAGTCAGGATGGTAGTTTGGAAGTATTCTTTCAAGAATCAATGATGGATATGGGAAGAGTACCATCTGAAACTTCCTAACCTAACCCATGAAATATTACTGGGAAAGGCAAGAAAAGAGATGAAACTCGTGGGCATAGGGAAAAAGCACAGAGAGAAGACACACGAATGGTCAGGAGGACCAATAGAGAAGGAGAAGAGTGCATGAGGCTATCAGCTTCTGAGAAAGAAAATTGTGAATAAATTGTTTTGGTTACAGGAGTACTTGGACAATGTTTTCTAATCAAGATGATAAATAGAGTGGCAATGATTGAGTGAGAAATCACAACAGACTCCCTTGCTTGGTCAATATAAAACTGTACTTCCAGGTTCGTATGGGAAAAGGAGAGTAACCTTTGTCCCTTGCTGTTGCTGAGATCAAGCAGAATCCCTCTCATGGAATCATGATCTAGCTAAGGGGTAGCCAGTTAAGGAAATCTCTAAGAAATGACTATGCTTATCTTTGGGCGGAAAAGGGAACCTCTTTCAGCAGTTCCATGTGAAATGGTATGAGGGGAGTGTGGCCATGTGGATTCCATGTGGAAAAGAAGATGGCCATTGGCTAATGATGTCTTCAAAACTTTAGAGGACCATGACTTTTAAACTAGAGATTGATTTCATACAAGTTTATAGTCATTGGAAATCTCTCGGTGAGCACAAGGTGATGAAAACCTTATTCGAAGGATTTAGGGAACTGTAGGAAAGAGAAAATTTATGCCCCATTCCCTTAAAAGGATACTTAGGGGGTCGAGTGTGTGATAGAGTGGTATCAGAGCATGTAATAACACTCATCCTACTTGGGCTCATGAAATAGAGGAACAAAATTTAATACAAAACATTAAGAGGAAGGGAACTCTACCCTACCCACCTGTAAGAGCTTACTTAAGTTTTACTACTGAAAAGAGTAAGACCTACAATTTACATGTTCTGAATCTGAACTACATGTTGTTATTATATGTGGATTAGTCAAGATAATTTTACCTTACAATATTTTTTTACTTGTTCCGTTCATAACATTTGAGGACAATTGACTAACATAAAATGTTGTTACCAACGCTTAAACAGTCAATGGATAGCAAGGAAAACTACAACGAAAAGAATGGTGAAATACCATGAGTGGGGGGGGGAGGGGGGCTCCCACAATAGAGAAGAATATTCTATTGAGAGGAGGGTAGTGGAAACCTCTTGAGATTTAGATGAAACTGTAAGAATCATTATGGTAGAATTACAAAGATGTAAAGCAGACAATGAGAGACTTATGAGAGAACAAGAAAATAAAACTGAAATAAATGTAGTCTTGTTGCAAATCCTATCATAAATACAGAGGCAAATGCAACATGGACCGATGTCTAGCAATGTGGAAAAACCTAATACTAAGAGAACCCAAATTCCACCTGAGATACAAAAGCATGGCCCTGGAAAATGGAAACAAAAGAAGAAGCACCTCAAAGAAGCCCCAACATGGATATAAGAGGCATGTTGGCGTCTAGGTTTGAACTGAATAATCCTCTAGTGAGGGATCTGACAACTCCAAGGAATTGTCTAATAGTGAGACTAGTTTATGAATTCAGAGGAGAAGAAAGAGGAGGAAGCATTCCAGAAGCCATGACCTTGAAGAGTTTAAGAAATCCAAACCACCGATTTTTGATGGAGAGATTAAGAAGGGGGAAGAAGCAAAAGATTGGATACTCAGCCTAAAGAAGTACTTCAGAGTCCATGACTACTCTGAGAAATTAAAGGCATGAATATCCATATTTAACTTGAATGTAAGGGCTTCCATCTGGTGTGAGGACCTTATAAATTTGAAAGGAAATCATTAGAAGGAGTTTTCATGGACACAATTTGAAAATTGTTTTAAGAAAAAGTACCTATCTGAAAGGTACTATGATGAAAGGACTAAGGATTTATATGAACTCAAACTTGGAAAACTCACCATTAATCAATATCTCAACAATTTTCTTTCATTGTTGAGGTATATGCCTTACATCAAGGATGAAAAGGTGAAGGTGCAATGATTCATTAGTGGTCTGCCTCAATCCTATCAAGACATAATTAAGTTTGATGAACCCAAGACTCTAGAAGACACCATTAGGAAGGAAAGGTATTTCTATGAGAAATTTAAGCACAAGGTAGAACCTCATAAGGATTGGAAAAAGGAAAGCAAATTGGGATTCAAGAAGAAAGGGTTTAAACATTCAAGGTTTAGGAACCATGAGAAAGGCTCTAAGATAAGCCTTCCTACTAAAAGTGTGTATGAACAAAATTTTCCATCTCCAATTGGAAATAAACCCTTTGGATCGGTCCCAGGAAATACTGATGAGAAAAGGAGAGAAACATTGAAATGTTGAGGATGCAGAGAATACTTTTTTTTGAGGAACTACACCATAGGTAGAAATACAATATGAGTATTTACCACATCTAGGAAGCTACCATAGTCAATGATGTGGCTAGGATCATGCCACAAATTTATGAAGCACTGGATAATCGAGAAGTGAATCACCAAGATTTAGTGGTGGAGATGGAAGGTATGATTGAAAACCATCATGTTTCTATTTTGATTGAACCTGGTTCTAATCTGAGTTATGTGTCCCCTCAAATTGTTGATAAATGAAAATTTCAGCCAATAAAAGATGCCAAATCATGGCTGGTACAACTAGCCACTGGAACAAAAAGAAATATAACATAGATCTTACCAACATGCCAACTTATTGTGAATGGGATAGACACCCAAACAAATCTAAACATACTTCCTTTAGGATCTTATGACATGCTGCTTGGAATGGACTAGTTTCCTTCCCATAAAGACAAGTTAGACTGTTACAATAAAACATTGGAGTGTTGTTATAACCCTAAATTGCACCAGACATGCATACCTAGCATCAGGCCATCTTACTTGCTATCTTTGCCAAGCCATCAATGAACAAATATTCTAAAAAACCATTTTTTTGAAGGTGTACGTGCCTTACACCACTACTTCCCACATACACACATTTGCTACACCACTACAGCCCGTGTACACTCACAAAAAGTGCGAAAAATGAAAATTGCAAAGGGATATGGGTTTTTGGGCCATTACCTAACCATTTGACCACCCATAGCCAGTTACCCCAACCGTTACTATCTCTTTTGGCCTATAAAGGAAGGTGTTGGGGCTCCATTCCAAAGAGAAGCATGAGAGCATAAAAACTCTTCCCATTTTAGTATTTCCCCTTTGCCCCAATATTTTGGAACCACATTGTGAGTTTGATCCATATTTCCTTATTCCTCCATTGCAAACCCTTGCCATTTCCCTAGAGAGAACTGAAGACGAGAAGAATACATGGAAGCAGTTGGTGCATGGTGAAGAGGAGCCCAGGACCGAGTTCAAGGAGTAGTTGTCGGTATCATATTGTAAACGACTTTTGTGAGATTAATATAAAGAAATATTTTTTCTGTGCTGCCAAATGATGTCTTGAATCTTTATGATTTGTTTACATTTTTTGTTATGATGTCTAACCCACTAATCCTTATATAGAATGCATACTTGTAGTTTCTTGTTTGTCTTTTGGTGAATGCAGGTTGGCCTTGGGAGGAGATTTGCAATCGAGAAACAACTAAGCACAAAGGGATTGACACCGAACGCGGAGTTTAAGGTATGCCTACCAGATCCCTATACATTGTCTTTTATGTATGATTGTGGGGTAATGACGGGACAATTGTTAAAAAGTAGGACTTTATACAGTTAGATTTTCCTGCACTTTAGAACCCTGGTGTAGTTTGTAGAGGGTGTTCCCGCTATATTAGAATTGGCGACCATACTGGGGAGACCTCTAGGGTTTTGGGGGATATTCGTTTTGGGTGTTTTTAATCAGTTTATTTATTGTTTCTTGAATTTATGTAAGCTTATGTCTTTAATGGATTCTGGTCTTCCATACCAGTACTCCCTGCCTTTGCTTGACTGTTGGTTTTCATTTTTTTTTTAGAAGTTACAGAGGTGTACGCGGCCTGTAGTGGGCCTGCATACGTACATACGCGCCCTGCCTTTGGACAACCCATGTACATACACAGGCTGCTAAAGTGTCAATAGCATGCTTGTGTTGAGATTTTTTTTTTTTTTAAGAGGCAGTCATCCTCTTCCCTTTCAGAAGTCACACTTCTCAGGGGTTTTCTTGATCTAGCCCTAGTCTTTGTTATAAAATTATGTAGCCTAGGTATGACCTTAGCATAGCTTTATTCTTATCAAATATTTCTTGTGTTTTCCTTATTAGGGTTTTTAGGCAAGTTTGTGAGTCTGTTATGATTTGCCTATTTGGTATTGTCAGTGACTCCTTGTGATCTACGATTGGGCCCGAAGTCATTTATTGGTCTTGTATTGTCTCCATTTTCCCCTTTTTATCTTTAGAAGAAAAGAAATGAATTCATTTTCATTTTTTTTTTGTTTTGAAGCATAAAACAATAAAAAAAAAATTCCATTTCTTTGTTTGGCAAAGTAGTTAAGGTTAGTTTCTTTATTTACCAAGGAAAAATAAAGTTTTCTTAAGTTATTTATTTGAATCCTTAGGAAATTAAGTAGCTCGTAGTCGAGCGAAACCTTGTTTTAAGTTTTTCTTTTCAAAGATTTGAGAAAAGTAGTTACAAATGTTTTGGTTAAAGAGTTTAAATTGGCAAATATTTATTTGTGAAGAAGAAGTAGTTTGTTTTCAGTTTCATCTGATGCTCTTCTCTTTCGTCTCTTAAAGAACATCACTGGTTTCACTTTCGTTCCCTTTGAATTAAGACAACCACTAAAATTAACGCTTAATTAAAAGTTATTAGAATTTGTATTTGTAGGGTCCATCAATTTAGTCTAGGCTAGATCTTGGATTTAGGATTGGAGAGGAAACTCTTCAAGGCTAAAAAAAAAAACATAAGAGTCTGTGCTAGGGAGTGCTTGAAAGTCGTAACCATGAAAGTTATTAGGGACCACCCTCTAACACAGGGGCTAAACATGAGGTCGCGTGCAGAAAGGTAGCGGAGATAACCACTCCAAAGCTAGACCAAGCGTAGTGGGGAACACATATAGAGGGATTATCTTGTGATTCCATTGATCGCATTTGCCACAGAGATTCATGGGTCTTGAATCTGTTCGAGGTCCTCATTCATATTTCAGAACACTTGCTTTCGATACCCTTGATAGGTTTCAGGTTTGATACCCTTCTCATTGTGTTCCACCCGACTATTGACTGTACGTGCCTGGTGACTGTTCGTGCGCTGGAAAAATAGTTGTCTTTATCTTAGTGACTTACACAGGTGACTGCAGGGGTATACCGCGATACCTAGGGAAGAAATCGAGCCATGATTTGTAGAGTATACCTAGAGGGTGATTCCGTATTCGAGTTTCACTTTCACCAGTAAGTTTCTCTAGTGTTGGCTGGTGTAACTATTCTTCCAACTCGCTAGTGATCTACTTGTCTTATCTCATAGGAGCGTTTTCTAGTGTGTGTTGGTATTTAATGTTAATAGAAAGCCCTAGTGTTTCATTGATATTATCACACCATGGAGGATCATGATCTCCACTGGTCATGAAGGCTTCTTGGCCTACCACCGGTTAATCTAGATCCACCATTGCCACCGCTAAGGTGGAGACTAGACCAACAAGGGTATTTTGAGGCGACCGGGCCACAAGAAACTGAGCTCGACCCATCTCTGAGAGGAGAACATTTGATTTTGGAGGAACCAACCATTTCCGAACTTGGAGAGGAATCTCTTGGTCCATATAACCCTCCGATTACTGATCTATCGACGCCCATCATCATACAGGTTAAACCTTACGATCGCCAGGTAGTGTCACAAGCATCGATGGAGACAAATGATGCTACTTCTTCAACGAATCCTCATATTCCCTCTAGAGCTGTCACTATACAGGGTTTTCCACTTCCTAACCAACCATATTTGGTCTGAACAACTATGGTCTCGACTGCCTCTACCTCAGGCAATGGTCCGATTCCGTCTATGGCGGTGATCAATGCTCCTTTCACCTAGAGTGTGACAAGTCCTCCATTCTCATATGGGATGCCTGGCTTCGATACGAACTCTGTCCATTCCTACTCCACTCTACAGACTTTAGGTCTAGGGGAAGTGAGCTTGAATGCTCATCTAGAAGGATATATGGGGGGAATTTCAGATCCCTATAATGCTTTCCCTTACAGAGGGGGTCATATACCTCATTCGTCCCCTTCGCTTGGTGGTGCTCACCAACACTCTGCCGGGCCAAAAATAAACTATAGTTCATTTGGAGCAGGTAGTCAAGGACTTACTTCTTATAACATACCAGTAGGTTCGACATTGTTCTCTTTGTTCGATGTGTTTGGTAACAACGCATTCTCATCATTTATCGTCTCAGCCGGGGGCAACCACGGTTATGGACAAAAAAATATTGTCCAGGGTATTATTACTGCACAGGGGGAAAACTTAGTAATTACTTCCTCAAAAGGACTTTGGAATCCATGGAAAGGATCAGTTCCCTCATTAGGCATGTTGATCAGGGGCAACCCCTTCCATATCCAATGGAACCCTGGGTAAGGCTCGGGATCTATGCCCGTCGGATCGGCTGGGGGAAACCCTTCCCAAACTCCTTGGAATACAATGCAAGCCCAACCATTTACATCCTATTACAAGAGTCAGTCGATGACGTATCAACAAGCATAGAATCTGTATGCTAGTCATGACCATCGTTATTACCAGAAACCCGGCCAATAGCCTAACATTTCCTAGAAACCTGGTGCCATCCAAACTCCAGGCTCCTTTTTTCTTGGTTATAATCAACAACCCAAAATTCTGTTTTTGGCAACTTTGCACTTGCTAGAATTGACAAGGTTATTAAATGACCCCATTTTTCATGATCTGCATTGGCCTCCCATGCCAACCAGGTTACCTTCGACCATTCCAAAGTTAGAATATAATCCTAATGAAGATCCAGGTGATCATGTGACTACCTTCCATTTATGGTGCTTGTCCAACTCTTTGAGAGACGACTCTGTTCATTTGCATTTGTTTCAATGCACTCTCATAGGGAGTGTTGTGAAATGGTACATAAAGAGTGACCTCTCAAGATACTCTACCTTTGGCGAATTGGCAATGGTTTTCTTAAACCATTTTCAATTACCTATGAGATACGACGCTGACACCAAGTTGTTGGCCAACTTTGAGTAGACAAAGGCAGACCATATCTCAAATCACATCTGAGAATGGAGATGCCAGAAGAGTTTGATAAAAGTACCAGTCCCACAAGCATTCCTACTTGAGTGGTTCCTTAAGTATTTGGTACCACAGTTATCTAAAGACATCGCAACGTCAGGGGTCTTTTCAGAAGAAGAAGAAATATTGAGATCTCAACAGCTAGAGCTGATTTAATATTAGTTTGGTTTACTTTATGAAGTGTTTCTAGATGCACTGCGATCGATACTTGACAAGACCAGACAAAGATCTAGATCACATGCTGATGGTATTGTTATTTCAGCGCAAATGAAGCTTGTTGATTAGATGTCGAATCAATTGCAACAATTTTCAATACAATAGATAGCGGCCAACTAGACCACTGGTTTGGCTTCTCCCCCTACTCAAATTTCAGATGTACACAGTGTGTAATCGACATAATTGAAGGCCACCCAACAACCTGACAGAAAGAATAAATAGCAAAAGAAGGGTAAGGTGGAAGACCATCTGACTCACCAGTGCCCTCGGCTTGCGGAGGCTGAGAAGTTACTGTTACAATAGTATCCTGCCATGTTAATGAATCCATTTCCACATGGGTAGAATTTAACTCAATCCTCTTCGAGCATGGAAGGGGGCAGTCAGGGACCCCCTCTGTCTTCGAGTAATCCTTTGTCTGCGAATGTGTACATGATGAAAGGTAGCGTTGACATAACAACTAGGACACGCAACTACAGAATGTCAAACACCTCTGAGAAGGGTAAAGAACCCGCAAATCCATATCTTCCTCTCCATATTGAGAATAAATTGGGAGAAACAATGAAATGCATCTGAAAAGGTGTGTTCAAGAAAGCTTCTCACAAACCAAATGCAAGGGCCGCCTAGAAATACTCTGTGGTGGAGGATTTGTCTCAAACCCCTTGTGCAATGTTATCTTTGGAAGTCCTCCAAAGTTGCCCTTCCCATAGAAAGGATCTGTTAGCTAACTTAGGATTTGATGAGACTTGTAATCTGGGAATGATCATGCTTGATACGACCAAATTAAAACCTCATCTCCCTTACCATGTGGAATTTCAGATAGTAGTGGCTTACACCACGAAAAATTTTACTCAAAACATTTTTTGCACGGTGGTTGATGAGGGTGCCTCGACATGCATGATGTCTTTGGCATGTTGGAAGGCCATTGGCCAACCTGTTTTGTCTCTGTCACCTACTATTATTACCACTTTCGACGGTCATTCATTTCGACCACATGGAATCATCCCCTCTTTCCTCGTGTAGTTAGGGCGGAAGACCATGTGCATCAAATTTGAAGTGGTCGATGCGTATCTTGACTACAATCTCTGGTTAGGGAGGATTTGGACCTATGCTATGCAAGCAGTGGTCACGATAGTTTTCCGAGTCTTGTTGTTTCCACATGAGGGTCAGATCATGTCGATTGATCAATTTTCCTTCTCCTGTCCCGACCCTTCATCAGGGGTGTCCACAGTCCCGATGATTGATAACCCTCAGCTTGACATCGTCAATGTAGGGGTTGGTTTGTGCCCACATTTGATGGGTGTTTTCGATTACCCACCTATGACTGACAATGTCTAGTACATATCGACTATCTCCGACCAGCCTAGGGCTGAAATATTTCAAATCTTGTCGTTTCACACCACTTACATTAATGATTTGTGGACTCTTCCTTCCCCATCAACCATGATGGAAGGGACAGGGCACCATGTCATGGCCATTGTTACACCTCAAAATTTCTCACTCTGATAATGTCACAAGTGTCGTCATTAAGAGTGTTGTAAGTGTCGCATCTTGTCCGCAAGTGTCACATCTTGACCACAAGTGTTGCAAGTGTCACAAACACCATACTTCCATATTTCATATGTCATTCCTCTAAAGACATCATAAAGACACTTAAGACACCTCAAAGGTTAGTTTGGAAGAAGAGAAATCACTTGACAGGAAGTACAAGCGTTTTGACATTGAGAAAACCACAAAAAAATGGATTTTGGAGAGGAGTGGTCCCCTACCCACTGTCAGGGAGTGCTGGCACTCCCTGAGCCTATTTAAGGGAGTACTTGAGCACCCTGTGCACCCTTTTGGGGGAGTGCTACCCATTTTTTGTCAAATTCTGGGTTTGTTGAGGCAAATAAGGGAAGAATTCCTGAATTCCTGAAGGTAGTTGGATTCGAATAGATGGTCAAGGAATGATCCTACGGGATATCCTCAACTAAAGGAGAGGAATCCTCAACTCATCCCAAATATATCTCAAGTGATTGGGCCTCTCCAAGGTTATATAAGGAGGTCTTCTCATGGTGAAAGGTACATATAGTGGAGACTAGAGATTGATACCAAACTTATGATCCTATAAGTGGTATTGACAGAAGACAAGGAAGATTGAGAATTATACCTAACTTATGATCTCATAAGAAGGTATTGACAATGGATATTGAGAATTACATCAAACTTATGATCTCATGAGTGAGATGTCATCAAAGCAAACAGTGGATATTATTTGAGAAAAGGGATTGGACAAGGAGAACTGGAAGAAGCTGTTGCACCTCCATTCAAAGGAGTGTAAGTACTTTTACTTGTTCTCATTAATAATCAATTCTTGGCCTGTTTATTTCAAAATTGTGCTTGTTCCATATGAGTTTGTCTACAGTAGATGGATCTATGTTTGAGGTAATATCAGTAGAGTAGGAATTCTTTTGTACCTTTGTTTGTCCTACAGGATCTATCAGGGAGCTCAGGATCAAAGCTCAGCCAGGACTTTGCAAGGACAAACGTCGCTAATAAGGTACATATATTTCTCCTCCTCTTTCATTCATTAGCTTGATTAGATCTAAAAGGAATTCAGTGTCCATGTTAAGAACATTTATGTCTTGGCCTTAGGAGTCTATAGGCCAAGAGGGAATCCACTTGTTCGCAGGGGGATTCACCTACAACAAAAATTGGCGACTCCACTGGGGAGTGTTGAAGCCGCCTTTGTTTTTTTTTTAGCCTTTTTTAAATTTTATATCCTAACGCTTGAAGTCGAAAGCTAGTTGGTTTTCTCCTTTATTTTCCACAAATTCTCAGGAGTCTCATCACGCAAGAAACGATGGCTATCATACTCTTAAGGCACGATTTATTTTCTTTTAATCATTTAAACGAGTCTCTCCTTTTTACCTCGGGATGTTGCATGTCGGAAGTTATAGATCACATAGTTTACAAGTCCCGAGGGGAGAAACGATGAAATAGTTTAAAAAAAAAAAAAAAAAGGTTTACCCAGATCAGTACCAAGAGTAAAGATACCCTAAACCATAGTTAAGCATCATCAAGATTTCATGTCTCAGCGTTTTCTAGTTCCAAAAGTCTTACTGTCATAACCCCGACAGCCAAAACCGCGAGTTTCTTGTTTTAGTAACCCAAGTTAATGTTGAAGGTAAAAATATTAACCGCGGTTAAGCTCTGTCGGGAATTCGTAACTCGGCATGTTTTCCCTCAGAAGCTATACCTTCAAAGCGCTGAGTCGTGAAGTTGCGATAAAAATAGAAACGTAATTAATTAAACACTTAATCTAGTTTTATCCTCCAATTTAATTAGATCATATCATCGCGATCTCGCGATTTCGCAACTCGGCATACAAGCCTCCTGGAAGCTATACCTTCGAAGCCTC
>ML853843.1:29445-44011 GCA_009831015.1 Picea engelmannii
CTTATAACATCTCACATGACTGATTTGAAGGAGGAGAACTGATCTACTGAAGTCAAACAACCTTTTGCCATCTGAAAGCACCCAAAAAACTGAGTTTTGGAGAGGAGCGCTCCCCCTTACACTATCTCGGAGCGCCGACGCTCGCCAATACACTATCAGGGAGTGTTATAACGCTCCCCTGGCCCTTTTGAGGGAGTGCTATATATTTTGAGAGCGCTGGCGCCCCCTAAAGCTTACTAGGGAGCGCTACAACGCTCTGATGGCCCTTTTGAGGGAGCGCTACCTATTCTGGGCGGTACTGTTAAGCTGTTGAGATGAATGGGGGAAGCATCTTTTCATTCTTGGAAGGCAGTTGGATTCGAATCTCTAGTCCAGCCATGATCCTAGGGAAGATCCTCAACTGAAGGAGGAAAATCCTCACCTTCCCCAAGGATATCTCAAGATTGTTGAGCCTCTCCAAGGCTATATAAGCAAGCTTTCTAATGGTGAAAGAGGGAATGCAAATAGAGAATGATACCAAATCTACGATCTCATAGGTGAGAACTGCAAAAAGAGAATCACACCAAACTTATGATCTCATAAGTGGTGAGGAAGAATTAGACATATGAAACTTATGATCTTGGAGGAAACTTACAGTCAGCCAAAGGAGAGTGATCAGTGAAGCTGCTGTTATCCAGGTTGTGGATCTTTCAGGCAAGGGTTAGACGAAGAGGACTTGACGAAGCTGTCGCATTCGCATCTATGATTGTAAGTACTGCTGTCGTTATTCTCATCAATATGACATACTTGGCCTGTTTCTTTCTAGTTTGCGTCTGATGTTACATGAACTTATCATTTAGTGATAGATCTGTTTTCAAGCTAATATCAATAGAGTAGGAAGTGGTCGTATCTTGTTTTTCCCGCAGGACTCAGTGAGGAGCAAAAGATTAGAGCGCAACTCGGAGCGTGTAGGGACAAACGTCGATAATAGGTACTTCTATCATCCTTCCTTCTCATGTGTTAGTTTAGATAGATTTGAAATAAATTCAGTTTCCACGTTAAGAATTTTTCTGTCTAGGGTTAAGGTCAAGCTCTAGAGGTCGATCTACTTGTCCGCAGGCAGATTTTCCTACAACAAGGACCTTGAAGAGATAACTAAGGACTAGTAAGAAAATATCCTTATCCCTGTTGACCCCACATAAATGTCTGATTCCGAACTAATTGGTAGCTTGGAGGCCACTCATGAAGAGCATGATACACCTGGACCTAGCAAAAGGAAGAAGACCGAAGAGGTACAAAGCCTAAGTAGTGCATAAGATGAAACTACTTCAGAATCACCTCAATGAGGAGATAATGACGAAGTAGATAAAGAAGATTCCAATGGAAAACAAGATCAGCAGAATCAAGGCAAAGTAACACCACCTAGGGATCCTGTTGATGAGGTTGATCCCTCTAAGAAAACAAAGGTCTCCACCATGAAACCTACCTCGCGGAAGAAATCCAAATCCACCAAGACTAAGCTACAGACTGTGCTCACGCTCGATGACTTTGACTGCATCAACATAGTCATATCAGATACTTCATAGGATATTATGAAGAACAATGAATCCAAGAGAGAAACCATGTATGAAAAAATTGAGACAGAACTAAGAGGGGTACATCGGGCCCTTCAATATAGCCACACAGTATCCACTACGCCCCTACCGTCAGAAGAACCAGAGTTGGGAGATGAGCCTGCCCAAATCTGCAGAATAGCTGATGTGACTGAAGCTCAACTACATCAAGTGCAAGAAGCGAAAGAACAGGCCATGGTGGCCTTGAAGAAATCACAACAGGAAGTGGTAGAGTAACGTTGAGTTGCGCAACATGAGAAGGATGACCTCCACACCAAGTTCGAAGAGGACAGAGAAAATGTCAAGCAAGAGAAAGAGAAGTTGCTTGCAGAGTAGCTCAGAATCAAAGAAGAAATCATCAAAGCAGTTCTCTCTATGACAGTCTTACAGAAAAAGGAGGAAGAACCAGTGGAGAATCAAGTAGCGCAACTTGCAGAATCTATCCAACAACTTCAACAGAGAATCGAAGACCTAGAGCTACAAACAATGCCAAGTAACCTGAAGGACATGTGATACCAAAGAGAAGCCACTTCTTGGAGTGTAGTTGAGAGGATCAGAGCATTCATTATGGAATGTAAACAACTTAGCAGTAGAAGTGCAAAAACATATGAGTGACTTATTGAAGACCCTGAACTAAAGGCACTAGAATCACAACTCTAGGAGGCAAAGAAGAAAACAACGACAGTACAAGCGCAATTGAAACTTCTGTCAGCAGTTGAAAGGAAGAAGTGATCCCAAGAACAACACAGTACTCAACAACAGGTCCAAACCATATAGATCAAAGTCATGGAAGTGACTCAAAGGCTCCAACCAGTCCAGGATGAAGCGTGCCAACTATTTGAGGAGATTGAATTCAGTTGAACAAAGCTGGAACCAATAGTCACTGGAGTTGAACAACGCTTAGAGGGACCTGTCAACGAAGCATTTATTCAAGATTTCGATGAGAAGGAGGCCTTGGTGCAGCAATAGGTCGAAGCAGAGCTACCTAGACGAAAGTGACTCTGGACAAGTCATAGGTGAGTTTTGCGGGTTTGTTGGCCCTTGACCAAGTTTTGAGGATCCTTGGCCATGTTTGACCTATTTTGGGACTTTGATAGGCTATTGAAGGAAGAGCACAAGTCGAAGCGAAGATCGTGGGATCTCAACCCCTTGTTTAGGGATTGTTTGGTTTTGGTCTTATGTAACGAGTATGGGGATGTCGGCCCATGGGTTTACTTGTGTTTAGGCCCTTTTTGTAATATATAAATAAAATTCTAGGTGATGTAAGAAAATGGGGGGAGAGAGAGGCTTGGTACCTAGCCAACGTGTTGAGTGCAATTGTAAATTCTTTGTGCATCCTATGTTCAGAACTTGCAGAGCTAAGTGCAAGTGACTATAAGAGACTATGTAAAGGCTTTATGTTGTAATCTAGCTCGGGGAAGGAGGATCTAGCGAAGTGCGCATAGATCTCCTATCCTATGTGGAGTAGGATATTGTGGCTCTGTGAATGTATAATATTGATAGAAGACAATAAAAGATAAGAAGAGTTGGTGTACGTAGCCCCATGCTAGGGGTGAACCACATATATCCTGTGTTATGGTTTCTTTGTTCATTATGGTTGTTTCATTGTTCATATGATTAATGCTTAGTGCACTGATGTATTCTTATATGAATATGATGTGATAAGATTAGTGATGAATAATATGAATGAATTCTATATATAACCTATGTGAATGTTCTTAGTTCTTGAATATACTACATCTGGGTGAATACTGCGCTGATATGTTGTTAGGGTTTACTTGAGTTGTAAATTAAGGATGAATACTAACGATCTATAACTTCTAAGTGCTTTGTTAAGGTGTTACAATCAAAGATCTGTGTCCCAGCTAGGGTTGCAGACATCTGATTCCTACAACCACCCCTACATCTACCTCGGGTGAGACTTCATCTGCTTCGCAGGTGTTGCCGAAAGGGTCGATAGTTAAGGTTTTTTTGGTGCATTGTTGAAGTATTGAACCCTGGTTCTGCCCCTGTGCCAACATTCCATAAGATACAATATTCATTCTAAGTATTGCCTTGTATGTTTACCTTATTTTTCTTCTAATTCATCACTTAATTCTCCTTTTAAATCATGATTGTATGAAAAAATCATGGACATATGCCTATGATAGTTAAGATATTTTTTCATCTGAGTTGAGACTGTTTAAGGCCCTATAATTTCAAAATAGGAAGAGAGAGAGAGAGGGAAAAAATTCCCAAATATTGCGTAAATATTTTACTGCAAATATGGTCTTAAGATTCATCCCGAGTCTTAGCCCCTGGGGTGCCTCAACATCATTCCAAAAAAATCCTTAGAACATATTGAGGGATAACATATGAAATTGCACCATTGTCAAGGAACGTAAGTTGAAGAAATATTTCGTAGCGATACTCCATTGAAAGCGGTGAGAATTGACGATGAACATGCCTCATGCATTTGGTTGTTAATATTTTAACTGGTGACTCCACTGAAGGACAATTTGGCCTCTACCAGAAGACACACCAGAAGCCACCCTGTAACACCCCTCTTTCCCCCAAATTGTAAATATTATTATTACTATGAACAAAACTATAGACATATCTTCCATATGAATGTTGGATAGAAAATGAACCCTGCCATATAAATTAATGTATATATTTTGTTATTAAATGAAAGGAAATTAGTGGCATGACTACTGAAAGAGGGTTTCCAGATAGATCATGATGCATGAGAAGGGATGGTAGGGGAAATAGTAATTCTGAGTTGACCCTTGCTAGGACATTATCCTGCTGGATATAAATGTGCAACTCTAGAACAATATTCTGGCCCAAAAAACACTTAATTACCAGTCAGGATGGTAGTTTGGAAGTATTCTTTCAAGAATCAATGATGGATATGGGAAGAGTACCATCTGAAACTTCCTAACCTAACCCATGAAATATTACTGGGAAAGGCAAGAAAAGAGATGAAACTCGTGGGCATAGGGAAAAAGCACAGAGAGAAGACACACGAATGGTCAGGAGGACCAATAGAGAAGGAGAAGAGTGCATGAGGCTATCAGCTTCTGAGAAAGAAAATTGTGAATAAATTGTTTTGGTTACAGGAGTACTTGGACAATGTTTTCTAATCAAGATGATAAATAGAGTGGCAATGATTGAGTGAGAAATCACAACAGACTCCCTTGCTTGGTCAATATAAAACTGTACTTCCAGGTTCGTATGGGAAAAGGAGAGTAACCTTTGTCCCTTGCTGTTGCTGAGATCAAGCAGAATCCCTCTCATGGAATCATGATCTAGCTAAGGGGTAGCCAGTTAAGGAAATCTCTAAGAAATGACTATGCTTATCTTTGGGCGGAAAAGGGAACCTCTTTCAGCAGTTCCATGTGAAATGGTATGAGGGGAGTGTGGCCATGTGGATTCCATGTGGAAAAGAAGATGGCCATTGGCTAATGATGTCTTCAAAACTTTAGAGGACCATGACTTTTAAACTAGAGATTGATTTCATACAAGTTTATAGTCATTGGAAATCTCTCGGTGAGCACAAGGTGATGAAAACCTTATTCGAAGGATTTAGGGAACTGTAGGAAAGAGAAAATTTATGCCCCATTCCCTTAAAAGGATACTTAGGGGGTCGAGTGTGTGATAGAGTGGTATCAAAGCATGTAAGAACACTCATCCTACTTGGGCTCATGAAATAGAGGAAAAAAATTTAATACAAAACATTAAGAGGAAGGGAACTCTACCCTACCCACCTGTAAGAGCTTACTTAAGTTTTACTACTGAAAAGAGTAAGACCTACAATTTACATGTTCTGAATCTGAACTACATGTTGTTATTATATGTGGATTAGTCAAGATAATTTTACCTTACAATATTTTTTTACTTGTTCCGTTCATAACATTTGAGGACAATTGACTAACATAAAATGTTGTTACCAACGCTTAAACAGTCAATGGATAGCAAGGAAAACTACAACGAAAAGAATGGTGAAATACCATGAGTGGGGGGGGGAGGGGGGCTCCCACAATAGAGAAGAATATTCTATTGAGAGGAGGGTAGTGGAAACCTCTTGAGATTTAGATGAAACTGTAAGAATCATTATGGTAGAATTACAAAGATGTAAAGCAGACAATGAGAGACTTATGAGAGAACAAGAAAATAAAACTGAAATAAATGTAGTCTTGTTGCAAATCCTATCATAAATACAGAGGCAAATGCAACATGGACCGATGTCTAGCAATGTGGAAAAACCTAATACTAAGAGAACCCAAATTCCACCTGAGATACAAAAGCATGGCCCTGGAAAATGGAAACAAAAGAAGAAGCACCTCAAAGAAGCCCCAACATGGATATAAGAGGCATGTTGGCGTCTAGGTTTGAACTGAATAATCCTCTAGTGAGGGATCTGACAACTCCAAGGAATTGTCTAATAGTGAGACTAGTTTATGAATTCAGAGGAGAAGAAAGAGGAGGAAGCATTCCAGAAGCCATGACCTTGAAGAGTTTAAGAAATCCAAACCACCGATTTTTGATGGAGAGATTAAGAAGGGGGAAGAAGCAAAAGATTGGATACTCAGCCTAAAGAAGTACTTCAGAGTCCATGACTACTCTGAGAAATTAAAGGCATGAATATCCATATTTAACTTGAATGTAAGGGCTTCCATCTGGTGTGAGGACCTTATAAATTTGAAAGGAAATAATTAGAAGGAGTTTTCATGGACACAATTTGAAAATTGTTTTAAGAAAAAGTACCTATCTGAAAGGTACTATGATGAAAGGACTAAGGATTTATATGAACTCAAACTTGGACAACTCACCATTAATGAATATCTCAACAATTTTCTTTCATTGTTGAGGTATATGCCTTACATCAAGGATGAAAAGGTGAAGGTGCAATGATTCATTAGTGGTCTTCCTCAATCCTATCAAGACATAATTAAGTTTGATGAACCCAAGACTCTAGAAGACACCATTAGGAAGGAAAGGTATTTCTATGAGAAATTTAAGCACAAGGTAGAACCTCATAAGGATTGGAAAAAGGAAAGCAAATTGGGATTCAAGAAGAAAGGGTTTAAACATTCAAGGTTTAGGAACCATGAGAAAGGCTCTAAGATAAGCCTTCCTACTAAAAGTGTGTATGAACAAAATTTTCCATCTCCAATTGGAAATAAACCCTTTGGATCGGTCCCAGGAAATACTGATGAGAAAAGGAGAGAAACATTGAAATGTTGAGGATGCAGAGAATACTTTTTTTTGAGGAACTACACCATAGGTAGAAATACAATATGAGTATTTACCACATCTAGGAAGCTACCATAGTCAATGATGTGGCTAGGATCATGCCACAAATTTATGAAGCACTGGATAATCGAGAAGTGAATCACCAAGATTTAGTGGTGGAGATGGAAGGTATGATTGAAAACCATCATGTTTCTATTTTGATTGAACCTGGTTCTAATCTGAGTTATGTGTCCCCTCAAATTGTTGATAAATGAAAATTTCAGCCAATAAAAGATGCCAAATCATGGCTGGTACAACTAGCCACTGGAACAAAAAGAAATATAACATAGATCTTACCAACATGCCAACTTATTATGAATGGGATAGACACCCAAACAAATCTAAACACACTTCCTTTAGGATCTTATGACATGCTGCTTGGAATGGACTAGTTTCCTTCCCATAAAGACAAGTTAGACTGTTACAATAAAACATTGGAGTGTTGTTTTAACCCTAAATTGCACCAGACATGCATACCTAGCATCAGGCCATCTTACTTGCTATCTTTGCCAAGCCATCAATGAACAAATATTCTAAAAAACCATTTTTTTGAAGGTGTACGTGCCCTACACCACTACTTCCCACATACACACACTTGCTACACCACTACAGCCCGTGTACACTCACAAAAAGTGCGAAAAATGAAAATTGCAAAGGGATATGGGTTTTTGGGCCGTTACCTAACCATTTGACCACCCATAGCCAGTTACCCCAACCGTTACTATCTCTTTTGGCCTATAAAGGAAGGTGTTGGGGCCCCATTCCAAAGAGAAGCATGAGAGCATAAAAACTCTTCCCATTTTAGTATTTCCCCTTTGCCCCAATATTTTGGAACCACATTGTGAGTTTGATCCATATTTCCTTCTTCCTCCATTGCAAACCCTTGCCATTTCCCTAGAGAGAACTGAAGACGAGAAGAATACATGGAAGCAGTTGGTGCATGGTGAAGAGGAGCCCAGGACCGAGTTCAAGGAGCAGTTGTCGGTATCATATTGTAAACGACTTTTGTGAGATTAATATAAAGAAATATTTTTTCTGTGACGCCAAATGATGTCTTGAATCTTTATGATTTGTTTACATTTTTTGTTATGATGTCTAACCCACTAATCCTTATATAGAATGCATACTTGTAGTTTCTTGTTTGTCTTTTGGTGAATGCAGGTTGGCCTTGGGAGGAGATTTGCAATCGAGAAACAACTAAGCACAAAGGGATTGACACCGAACGCGGAGTTTAAGGTATGCCTACCAGATCCCTATACATTGTCTTTTATGTATGATTGTGGGGTAATGACGGGACAATTGTTAAAAAGTAGGACTTTATACAGTTAGATTTTCCTGCACTTTAGAACCCTGGTGTAGTTTGTAGAGGGTGTTCCCGCTATATTAGAATTGGCGACCATACTGGGGAGACCTCTAGGGTTTTGGGGGATATTCGTTTTGGGTGTTTTTAATCAGTTTATTTATTGTTTCTTGAATTTATGTAAGCTTATGTCTTTAATGGATTCTGGTCTTCCATACCAGTACTCCCTGCCTTTGCTTGACTGTTGGTTTTCATTTTTTTTTTAGAAGTTACAGAGGTGTACGCGGCCTGTAGTGGGCCTGCATACGTACATACGCGCCCTGCCTTTGGACAACCCATGTACATACACAGGCTGCTAAAGTGTCAATAGCATGCTTGTGTTGAGATTTTTTTTTTTTTTAAGAGGCAGTCATCCTCTTCCCTTTCAGAAGTCACACTTCTCAGGGGTTTTCTTGATCTAGCCCTAGTCTTTGTTATAAAATTATGTAGCCTAGGTATGACCTTAGCATAGCTTTATTCTTATCAAATATTTCTTGTGTTTTCCTTATTAGGGTTTTTAGGCAAGTTTGTGAGTCTGTTATGATTTGCCTATTTGGTATTGTCAGTGACTCCTTGTGATCTACGATTGGGCCCGAAGTCATTTATTGGTCTTGTATTGTCTCCATTTTCCCCTTTTTATCTTTAGAAGAAAAGAAATGAATTCATTTTCATTTTTTTTTTGTTTTGAAGCATAAAACAATAAAAAAAAAATTCCATTTCTTTGTTTGGCAAAGTAGTTAAGGTTAGTTTCTTTATTTACCAAGGAAAAATAAAGTTTTCTTAAGTTATTTATTTGAATCCTTAGGAAATTAAGTAGCTCGTAGTCGAGCGAAACCTTGTTTTAAGTTTTTCTTTTCAAAGATTTGAGAAAAGTAGTTACAAATGTTTTGGTTAAAGAGTTTAAATTGGCAAATATTTATTTGTGAAGAAGAAGTAGTTTGTTTTCAGTTTCATCTGATGCTCTTCTCTTTCGTCTCTTAAAGAACATCACTGGTTTCACTTTCGTTCCCTTTGAATTAAGACAACCACTAAAATTAACGCTTAATTAAAAGTTATTAGAATTTGTATTTGTAGGGTCCATCAATTTAGTCTAGGCTAGATCTTGGATTTAGGATTGGAGAGGAAACTCTTCAAGGCTAAAAAAAAAAACATAAGAGTCTGTGCTAGGGAGTGCTTGAAAGTCGTAACCATGAAAGTTATTAGGGACCACCCTCTAACACAGGGGCTAAACATGAGGTCGCGTGCAGAAAGGTAGCGGAGATAACCACTCCAAAGCTAGACCAAGCGTAGTGGGGAACACATATAGAGGGATTATCTTGTGATTCCATTGATCGCATTTGCCACAGAGATTCATGGGTCTTGAATCTGTTCGAGGTCCTCATTCATATTTCAGAACACTTGCTTTCGATACCCTTGATAGGTTTCAGGTTTGATACCCTTCTCATTGTGTTCCACCCGACTATTGACTGTACGTGCCTGGTGACTGTTCGTGCGCTGGAAAAATAGTTGTCTTTATCTTAGTGACTTACACAGGTGACTGCAGGGGTATACCGCGATACCTAGGGAAGAAATCGAGCCATGATTTGTAGAGTATACCTAGAGGGTGATTCCGTATTCGAGTTTCACTTTCACCAGTAAGTTTCTCTAGTGTTGGCTGGTGTAACTATTCTTCCAACTCGCTAGTGATCTACTTGTCTTATCTCATAGGAGCGTTTTCTAGTGTGTGTTGGTATTTAATGTTAATAGAAAGCCCTAGTGTTTCATTGATATTATCACACCATGGAGGATCATGATCTCCACTGGTCATGAAGGCTTCTTGGCCTACCACCGGTTAATCTAGATCCACCATTGCCACCGCTAAGGTGGAGACTAGACCAACAAGGGTATTTTGAGGCGACCGGGCCACAAGAAACTGAGCTCGACCCATCTCTGAGAGGAGAACATTTGATTTTGGAGGAACCAACCATTTCCGAACTTGGAGAGGAATCTCTTGGTCCATATAACCCTCCGATTACTGATCTATCGACGCCCATCATCATACAGGTTAAACCTTACGATCGCCAGGTAGTGTCACAAGCATCGATGGAGACAAATGATGCTACTTCTTCAACGAATCCTCATATTCCCTCTAGAGCTGTCACTATACAGGGTTTTCCACTTCCTAACCAACCATATTTGGTCTGAACAACTATGGTCTCGACTGCCTCTACCTCAGGCAATGGTCCGATTCCGTCTATGGCGGTGATCAATGCTCCTTTCACCTAGAGTGTGACAAGTCCTCCATTCTCATATGGGATGCCTGGCTTCGATACGAACTCTGTCCATTCCTACTCCACTCTACAGACTTTAGGTCTAGGGGAAGTGAGCTTGAATGCTCATCTAGAAGGATATATGGGGGGAATTTCAGATCCCTATAATGCTTTCCCTTACAGAGGGGGTCATATACCTCATTCGTCCCCTTCGCTTGGTGGTGCTCACCAACACTCTGCCGGGCCAAAAATAAACTATAGTTCATTTGGAGCAGGTAGTCAAGGACTTACTTCTTATAACATACCAGTAGGTTCGACATTGTTCTCTTTGTTCGATGTGTTTGGTAACAACGCATTCTCATCATTTATCGTCTCAGCCGGGGGCAACCACGGTTATGGACAAAAAAATATTGTCCAGGGTATTATTACTGCACAGGGGGAAAACTTAGTAATTACTTCCTCAAAAGGACTTTGGAATCCATGGAAAGGATCAGTTCCCTCATTAGGCATGTTGATCAGGGGCAACCCCTTCCATATCCAATGGAACCCTGGGTAAGGCTCGGGATCTATGCCCGTCGGATCGGCTGGGGGAAACCCTTCCCAAACTCCTTGGAATACAATGCAAGCCCAACCATTTACATCCTATTACAAGAGTCAGTCGATGACGTATCAACAAGCATAGAATCTGTATGCTAGTCATGACCATCGTTATTACCAGAAACCCGGCCAATAGCCTAACATTTCCTAGAAACCTGGTGCCATCCAAACTCCAGGCTCCTTTTTTCTTGGTTATAATCAACAACCCAAAATTCTGTTTTTGGCAACTTTGCACTTGCTAGAATTGACAAGGTTATTAAATGACCCCATTTTTCATGATCTGCATTGGCCTCCCATGCCAACCAGGTTACCTTCGACCATTCCAAAGTTAGAATATAATCCTAATGAAGATCCAGGTGATCATGTGACTACCTTCCATTTATGGTGCTTGTCCAACTCTTTGAGAGACGACTCTGTTCATTTGCATTTGTTTCAATGCACTCTCATAGGGAGTGTTGTGAAATGGTACATAAAGAGTGACCTCTCAAGATACTCTACCTTTGGCGAATTGGCAATGGTTTTCTTAAACCATTTTCAATTACCTATGAGATACGACGCTGACACCAAGTTGTTGGCCAACTTTGAGTAGACAAAGGCAGACCATATCTCAAATCACATCTGAGAATGGAGATGCCAGAAGAGTTTGATAAAAGTACCAGTCCCACAAGCATTCCTACTTGAGTGGTTCCTTAAGTATTTGGTACCACAGTTATCTAAAGACATCGCAACGTCAGGGGTCTTTTCAGAAGAAGAAGAAATATTGAGATCTCAACAGCTAGAGCTGATTTAATATTAGTTTGGTTTACTTTATGAAGTGTTTCTAGATGCACTGCGATCGATACTTGACAAGACCAGACAAAGATCTAGATCACATGCTGATGGTATTGTTATTTCAGCGCAAATGAAGCTTGTTGATTAGATGTCGAATCAATTGCAACAATTTTCAATACAATAGATAGCGGCCAACTAGACCACTGGTTTGGCTTCTCCCCCTACTCAAATTTCAGATGTACACAGTGTGTAATCGACATAATTGAAGGCCACCCAACAACCTGACAGAAAGAATAAATAGCAAAAGAAGGGTAAGGTGGAAGACCATCTGACTCACCAGTGCCCTCGGCTTGCGGAGGCTGAGAAGTTACTGTTACAATAGTATCCTGCCATGTTAATGAATCCATTTCCACATGGGTAGAATTTAACTCAATCCTCTTCGAGCATGGAAGGGGGCAGTCAGGGACCCCCTCTGTCTTCGAGTAATCCTTTGTCTGCGAATGTGTACATGATGAAAGGTAGCGTTGACATAACAACTAGGACACGCAACTACAGAATGTCAAACACCTCTGAGAAGGGTAAAGAACCCGCAAATCCATATCTTCCTCTCCATATTGAGAATAAATTGGGAGAAACAATGAAATGCATCTGAAAAGGTGTGTTCAAGAAAGCTTCTCACAAACCAAATGCAAGGGCCGCCTAGAAATACTCTGTGGTGGAGGATTTGTCTCAAACCCCTTGTGCAATGTTATCTTTGGAAGTCCTCCAAAGTTGCCCTTCCCATAGAAAGGATCTGTTAGCTAACTTAGGATTTGATGAGACTTGTAATCTGGGAATGATCATGCTTGATACGACCAAATTAAAACCTCATCTCCCTTACCATGTGGAATTTCAGATAGTAGTGGCTTACACCACGAAAAATTTTACTCAAAACATTTTTTGCACGGTGGTTGATGAGGGTGCCTCGACATGCATGATGTCTTTGGCATGTTGGAAGGCCATTGGCCAACCTGTTTTGTCTCTGTCACCTACTATTATTACCACTTTCGACGGTCATTCATTTCGACCACATGGAATCATCCCCTCTTTCCTCGTGTAGTTAGGGCGGAAGACCATGTGCATCAAATTTGAAGTGGTCGATGCGTATCTTGACTACAATCTCTGGTTAGGGAGGATTTGGACCTATGCTATGCAAGCAGTGGTCACGATAGTTTTCCGAGTCTTGTTGTTTCCACATGAGGGTCAGATCATGTCGATTGATCAATTTTCCTTCTCCTGTCCCGACCCTTCATCAGGGGTGTCCACAGTCCCGATGATTGATAACCCTCAGCTTGACATCGTCAATGTAGGGGTTGGTTTGTGCCCACATTTGATGGGTGTTTTCGATTACCCACCTATGACTGACAATGTCTAGTACATATCGACTATCTCCGACCAGCCTAGGGCTGAAATATTTCAAATCTTGTCGTTTCACACCACTTACATTAATGATTTGTGGACTCTTCCTTCCCCATCAACCATGATGGAAGGGACAGGGCACCATGTCATGGCCATTGTTACACCTCAAAATTTCTCACTCTGATAATGTCACAAGTGTCGTCATTAAGAGTGTTGTAAGTGTCGCATCTTGTCCGCAAGTGTCACATCTTGACCACAAGTGTTGCAAGTGTCACAAACACCATACTTCCATATTTCATATGTCATTCCTCTAAAGACATCATAAAGACACTTAAGACACCTCAAAGGTTAGTTTGGAAGAAGAGAAATCACTTGACAGGAAGTACAAGCGTTTTGACATTGAGAAAACCACAAAAAAATGGATTTTGGAGAGGAGTGGTCCCCTACCCACTGTCAGGGAGTGCTGGCACTCCCTGAGCCTATTTAAGGGAGTACTTGAGCACCCTGTGCACCCTTTTGGGGGAGTGCTACCCATTTTTTGTCAAATTCTGGGTTTGTTGAGGCAAATAAGGGAAGAATTCCTGAATTCCTGAAGGTAGTTGGATTCGAATAGATGGTCAAGGAATGATCCTACGGGATATCCTCAACTAAAGGAGAGGAATCCTCAACTCATCCCAAATATATCTCAAGTGATTGGGCCTCTCCAAGGTTATATAAGGAGGTCTTCTCATGGTGAAAGGTACATATAGTGGAGACTAGAGATTGATACCAAACTTATGATCCTATAAGTGGTATTGACAGAAGACAAGGAAGATTGAGAATTATACCTAACTTATGATCTCATAAGAAGGTATTGACAATGGATATTGAGAATTACATCAAACTTATGATCTCATGAGTGAGATGTCATCAAAGCAAACAGTGGATATTATTTGAGAAAAGGGATTGGACAAGGAGAACTGGAAGAAGCTGTTGCACCTCCATTCAAAGGAGTGTAAGTACTTTTACTTGTTCTCATTAATAATCAATTCTTGGCCTGTTTATTTCAAAATTGTGCTTGTTCCATATGAGTTTGTCTACAGTAGATGGATCTATGTTTGAGGTAATATCAGTAGAGTAGGAATTCTTTTGTACCTTTGTTTGTCCTACAGGATCTATCAGGGAGCTCAGGATCAAAGCTCAGCCAGGACTTTGCAAGGACAAACGTCGCTAATAAGGTACATATATTTCTCCTCCTCTTTCATTCATTAGCTTGATTAGATCTAAAAGGAATTCAGTGTCCATGTTAAGAACATTTATGTCTTGGCCTTAGGAGTCTATAGGCCAAGAGGGAATCCACTTGT
>WSFP011382565.1:0-29345 GCA_009831015.1 Picea engelmannii
TTTGACAATTATTCCTTCTTCGGCCTATGATTCATCTTCGGTGTTTGTGCCTTCTTCTATTCCTATTCTAGTTTCTTATTCAGATGATGACAGTGAGGATGAAAATCCACCTCCACCTAATCACATTCCTCTAGATGAGTCCTTTGAACCTGAAGCAACAACAATTCCACTGCTTCTTAGATGGACCCATTCAACCCGAGAAGCAGTTGGTGGTCTTGTCGGTGATCCTTCATATCACCGTCGAACACGTTCATAGTTCTAGGGAGCCTCTTCTCTTTTGGCTCAAGTTTCAGAGACTCATGATCCAAAGAAATTTGTAGAAGATTAAGGTCATCCATATTGGGATACATCAATGAATGAAGAGTATCATTCTTTAAAGGAAAACGATACTTGGGATCTTGTATCATTCTTTAATATTTTTATTTTTCATTAATAAACTGTTCCAAGTGGCCACTTTGGATGTGGCCATGGATGTTTCCCCATAGGGGTCTTACCATGTAAGAACATATATGGTTGTGTGAGTGGTTACTGAAGGCGTTCATCCTCTATTGGAATACCTATTTTGTCAAAAAATCAAGTTGTTTTACTCCTGGATGAATGAATTCTCTACTAATCCTTTATAATTGAATGACAACAAGAAGAATTTACAACGACATGAACAACAAATTGAAGAGAGTAAATAAACCATACATAAAAGTGGATCAATACCAATTCCAATTCCATGAAACCAAGATTATTCTTATCCTCTTATACTCTATTTTTTTTTCTTAAATACCAACAGGTCATTGGTCTTTTGACGTCCCTCTCTTTGCTCATATAGCATAAACTTCAGATATATAAACGCCTCGTCGGTAGTCCAACGTTCCTCTTCCGACATACCATGTATAGTCCCTCCCGTCATTGATATAACATAAACATCTAAGATATAGCCCCCTTGTTGGCCTTGTGATGTCCACTATAGGTCCTGAGATGTCGCATGTCTGAATCAGTGGATGTCTATTTTGAAACGGCCTATGGCGTTGCAAGTGAGACATTTCGATGTCATGGTTGTGACGCCCATATTGGGATTGAATAGTGAATGTAGAGATGACATATTTCCTCTAGAAACTTCGCACAAAGGACAATATTTGTTTTGTCAGAATAATGACGGCTTGTGAAATGATATTTTACAGGGTCCGATGTTTTTCATTCTCCCGACAATATGAAGTGAAAATTTATATGAACACATCATCGGAAAGTGACCCAAATGTACAAGTGTATTTATTTATTTCCACTTTCACTTCCATATTTAATAGGGATCGTGAATTTTTTATGGCACTATAACTTGGCTTCTCTTTCTCAAGTTATTTCTCTCCTTTTATAGGTCTTAATTATCTCTCGATTTCAGGTCTTCTCTGATCTCTAAGTTTGAGCCTCTAATATTGATTGATAGAGCCTCCATGAGGAGGGACATAATGCAAGATATGTTTGTGACTTTCTCTTCCAACTCACAAATATCTCTTCTGCCAGATCTTGAGGGTTTTATGAACATACTCGTCTCCCATGGCTAGGGTTCTATGAATTTATTCTTAACTGATTTTTGGATCCCTGCAACTTTCCATAAATACCCCAAGAAAAAATGCTCCAAGACCAATATCATCTATAAAATCTTGTGTATATTCCACTGGAATGGTTTGTCATAATAGATCTGATAAATAAAACTGAAATCTACACTATGAAGTTTAAATTCCTTTAGATTCTAGAATATTTAGTTATTGATTCTCTTCTTATGCTTGAAATATATGAAATGTGAAAAATAGAGAACAATGATATAAAATCACACACCATCCTCAAAATAACACAAATTTGTTCTCTAGGAAACCATTATGGGAGAAAACCTAGATAAAAGGTGAGCTTGCTATGCTCTCTTTCTTTGGTATGGAAATAATGCAAGTACAAATTAGAGAGAACTCTCTATGGAGTAACCTAAGACTTGTATCATGTTAGGCTTATACAGAACATTATCCCCCTTTGTTATGCACTCTATTTTTCCCACTCCCATTTTTTCTTCTCTGCTATGGAATAAAATACAATAGCATAGAGTGAAACCTCTTGTCTTCCTAGTGGTTGGGTATTTAACATAGCCCATTAGCCATCTAAGGTTGAGGAATTGAGTTCCTCAACCCTCAATTAGTTATCGAGTTTGGGAATTCTATTATGTTCTATAAAATACACTATGTGGATAGTCTAACACATTTAAGTAGTGTGGGATGAGGTTCTACCCACTCGCACTATGGTGATCAATATGGTAGGTCAACTTGTGGGAGGCATAAATTTCACATACAAAATATGATTGAGGAAATCATTGCATTGTTCAAAATGTATCAATGTGTGGAATATATACTATCGCCCCATATTAAATTTTGGGGCAAAAAAAAGGGTCGTTTGATGGCTCAAAATGGATGCAAAGTAGTTTTCATGATTTTTTGGACCCAAATTTCCAAATTTGAACCAGTCGCTAAAATGGCTCTGCAAGTTGATTCCTCCAATTTTTTCACCTGTAAATCATAGAGATAGATGAAAAATGATATAATTATCTAATATGGATCACTCATCAATCAAATCTGTGACTTCCAATATGGCCTTATCTAAATGAAACTCAAAATCAAGGAAATCATGTGAACTTGGAGAGTTAATAACCCTTGAAGGTTGAGTAGGATGACCATATTCCATATTGGAATGGAGTTTTTAACCAATTTCAGTTGATGCTGACTATATTGATGAATAGGAAACATAAAAAAAAGTGAGTGGAATGCAATCTTTGTAAATCTCTACTTCCACAAGACGAGGTAGCACCCAAGGATTGAAAGACCTAAGGGATCCACTAGTAAAAGAAAAGATCATATTGATTGGAGAAACATTAATAGAAATATGTGGTGGGGAAAGGATAAATGTACTCATAAATCAGTATTCTTTTAACATCCCCACACCCACACTCAAATAAGAATTCATGGAGTCACCGACAAAGGGTACATTGAAACCTACATCACTCCTAAGGTTCTGGGTAAAAAACATAAGCTTGTCAATAATGATTATATTTCCTTAATGTAGAAAGTGTAAGACCTAAAACAATTATGTGACACATGTTGTCATCTCATAGAACCAAGTGCTCTTGAGTAATATGTTATACTCTAGAGGGACATCAACCGCCTTCAATTCGACAGAGACAATCTTACCAGCTAACATGATGGGTAATGTGGTAACAATGCCATGAGGACTTAATATGTGTCCATAAAAGGAATTCATCATGGTGTTAGATAAGTTTATATTTGGAGAGAAAAGAGATTTCCAACAGGAAATGTAAACAATGCAAGTATAGGGACCTTCAATCACAACTATGTGGAAGATGTTTCTCCCATTCTATCTCATGTGAATATGAAAAGCAATTTAATGGGAGAGCCTATTACAAGAATGGACCAAGTCAGACGCAATTAAATTAGACTCCAAGGGATCAACCCTACCTATTTCTAACAAAAAAAATTCCATTGCATGTGTCAGCACTAGAGGAATTCAAAAGTAGACATCGCACATGGTTCGTAGGCCAAATAATGCACAATATTGTAGTTTTGGGAGGCCCATGCATTTGAGTTATTTCTTAGGAATAAAACAAAACCATTATGTGGGAGAATAAATGTATGGAATGATGGCTCATCTATATCAAGAGGGCCATGAGAATTGGAAGAGGAAGGTGGATCCTGATTCATTGGAACAACCTCGGGAGAATCATAATTGTATGTGTGTGTTTTTAAGGAAACTATTGGATCACACATAAATATGGGAGCAGTAGAGGATGACCCTTTGAATTGATGAGTACCTACCATCCCCCCTTTCAAAGAGGCAAGATTTGTTGCAAGCATTTGTTGAGGCTAGGGAGGAAAGGGATCAATGAGGACAAGAGGTTGCTAGGGATCCTTTGTTGACTGATATAGTGTTGGATTTCATCCAACTTAGGGAATTGATGAGAAATATTATCCTCTTTATAGATCATGTAGGGGAAATGATTCTTCCTCTTATCTTTTGTGCCCCCACTAGATTTTTTTTGGGTTTAAGTATTCCCATGCTTGTTATTGGATATTTTATTCTTATTCTTTATCTTACCTAAAGGTCACTAAGGATTCTTCAGTTGCATGGATTGAACCAGATTCATGTCAGAGGTTTGAGTGGGGAAATTATCAGTTTGATTAATGGGAATAGTAGCAAGTGGGTTTATCGAGATGTGAATTTGAGCAAATTGTTCAACTAGCTAGATCATAGAGGAATTGGGAATGGAACCGACCATTCCATTAACATGGGGTTTTGGGTTTGTATTTCATGAATCTATCAAAAGTTATGCATCATGTGGGATAATATCATATAAAGTGCCATACTGAGATTAGATCACGTCTAAATTTTGGGAATGGAAGATAGATTTCTTCTTACAAGATTCCTCTTCCATAGAAACATCATTGACAATAAGTGGAAAAAGGGATTTGGTAAACCACTCCATGAGGATTTGGGTTTTCTTTAATCATTCTACTTAATCACCTTGACTTTTGAATGTGATCCAAAATGTGGGTGGAAGTGTACTAGATCATACATGTTAATAATTTTTTCCTAGTCTCATAACCTAAAGGGTAGATGGAAGTGTGTTAAAAAAAACATGGCCAAGTTATTGAAGCTATTAAAGGAAGTTCCCTTGATTTTAATATACCATTTGGAACCTATCTAGATACATCCATACATCAAAGAGTTGGATGAACACTACAAGTGATAAGTCATAATGTGTGTGAATGGGTCTTCTATATACTTTTTATCAAAAGTTTGCATGTCGAATGGTAAAATAGCAGGTATGATCGACCATAATGGGTTGTTTAAGATTGGGTCATTTTTCAAATGTAACAAATCTAGTAAGTCTAACGTTTCCAAGAAATGAAATGATCTATTGATGAATTAGTACTAGGTAGAGGATGAAGCCCCTTGTGACCTAGATGGACACTATTTTCCCCTCATGTTTTTGTTTCCAAAGGGATTCTAAGTTCAAAAATGGTTATTTTCAACATAGATGGAGGCACTCCCAGAAGTGTGACTACACCTGGGATGACCATATATGCCCTCAAAACAATTACCTCCAGGAGAAGACATGTACCTTAAAGGAATACTACTTCCCTAACGATAACTATTTGCAGAGAAAAAAATCCTAGGAATAGAAGTGTGTACGAAAGTATAGATGCCTCAATGAGAATAATTTCCCCTAGAGAGAGTGCCCCTAGGAGCCATGGTATGACCGAAAGGTCAAATATTCCCCATACCATAATAACCCCTGGGGGGAATGACCCTAGGAAAAACAGTGTATGTAGAAGGATTATATCCTCAAGTAATGGGTGTGTTACTGATCTGTATTTTGGAGCGGAACAAACTGCTTAATAGACTAAATAAAATAAACACATAGATATGAAGAATAACATAAATATCCAGGGAACAATATCTTCTATTAAATAATGAAATAGGTTGAAACTCTAAAACTTTATAACTGAAACTTGCTTGATTGGTGGTATCTATATCTGAGAAGATATGTGGCTACTATATGCATCTGTATGAGAATAATAGATTACTATGAGGCTCCATAGGCCTTTTTGATATTATTCATGAATGCAAAAACCCTAGACATCCAAAAAGATAACCCTAGATGGTGAAACACCAAAAGTCATGTGGACCCAATGGGTAAGTTGGTGTAATTTGGTACCTCAAATTCATAGGGCCATAACTTTCGCATACAACCTATGTTTTAGGTGTGTGATAGCCCGTTGGAAAGGTCTTTCAAAGAACTATGCATTTCACCTTCAAACTCTTACTTTGTATATAGTTTGATTGTTGTGAGCCAAAAAAACAATGTTTAGGTCCCCAAAATGACCTCAGAAGTACAACAAGATGTGCTAACATGAAAACATACAAAATAAGCCAGTTGGATTAGGCAAGAGGCCAACCGTATCCACCTGGAGGATGTGTGGGGCTTCAGACAACCCAAGAATTGTAGAACCCATAATTACAAAGAAGTATAGAAGAATGTCCTGAACAAAAATTAGACATGAGGAGCCAGTTGGAGTAGGTGGGTGGCCACCAATATCCATCTAGACCAATCCCCTCCCTTAGGAAGCAATGGTCTCCATTGCATTGAGTTCCCCCATCATATGAGGAAAAATTTGTTGGATTTGGCCTTGGGTGAGCCACTTTCCTTGTTGTAGGAGTTGCCCTACCTTGACAACCTGATAAAGCTAGATGCACTATTGGTGAGTGCCCTTACCTGTGTGTCCACCATATGATTAGTGGATTCTTGTTCCATGCAGTCAGGGTTGAGCTATGTCCATGTCAGGTGTTCTACGATCTAAGAGGTGTCCAATAATGGTGGAAAATATGGTCGAAGGATATCCACATTGAATACTGGATGCAAACCAAGGAAGGGTGGAGTGTTGAGCTCAAAAGAATTGCCACCCACCACCTTGATGATAGTGTAAAGCCCTGTTGGCAGCCATTTCACTTTTTATCGTATCTCTACAAGCTGCCTACACAAGTGTTTTGGAACCCTTGATTCTCATCGCAAGTTTTTAAATAAAACAACACTGTCATTTTGCGCATTTGCACACCTGTATTTTGTTCTCGTTTTCATGACTACAAGCGTGAAAACTTTGATTTTGAAGTCACGTCAATGGCACTAAAATCGTCATTGGATTATTATGGTTACTCTTGTCTATGTTTTCATTGCATTTCCAATTCATTTATGTTCCCACAGTTGAAAAGACACCAAAACCTTTACTCATTTGGCATGTTTTTTGTTGTTAATGTGATTTCATTTTTATGAGACTGTGATGGTATTCTAATGATTGTGATTGAGTCCTTCATTCAATGGTGGTTTGATTTCTTTTGATATAATCCAATGGTTTCGTATCAACACATTAACATGGTGATTAGACCCTTAATTCAATGGTTTCATACAAAGCATATGTTTTATCATTGAATCCTTGGTGCTATATTCGAATCATTGTTTTGATTTTAAAACCATGCAAATACTATTGCTTATGTAAAGATTTGGGTCGACTTACCATAGTTTTCATTAACTATTTGAATGTCATTTGCTTTTAACACATTGCAATAGTGATTTGAATCACCATATGCACCGTCGATTGTACATTTGGATATGATTGTTTTGCATGGGTTGATTTCGTTCCACCACCCCCACACACTTTGGCATTAATGTCTGCCCTCTATTCCGGGTTACCTCTGTTGGATTCGATGAAGTTTGTGATCTATTAGATCCCGTGCATACCCTGTCCAAACCCTTGTCCCTTCACCCGAATCACTGTGTGCCCCCTCCTATGGCACATGTGGTGCGCATAGAGCCTAATGGAAGCCAAACACTCTTGCTATTCGACAATGCCCTTGAAGATTTGGAAAATTGTGGCTAGCTGGTGTTTATCAAAATATTTGAGGGTTTCAACCTTTCGGTTGCCCAACAGTTCACCCTCAACTTTGACAGATGCAGGGATAAGTTCGTAGATATACAACTCGAGCTAAATGAGGAATTCCTCAGCTCGACTACAGGCTTACCAGCTACAGGGAAAAGGTGGTTTAAGAGCTCCAAAGTAGACGAGGTCATGTGGCCGCTCCTATTCGCATCAAGAAATATTGTTAGCTTTGATAGAGGTATGCCTGTCATTACCCTCAAACCCAGGTGGCATGATCTAATGGCAATTGTTAAGTAGTTTGTGACCTTCAAAGGTCGTTATGGTTTGGTATTTCTGTATCATCTTCGGTTATTGATGAATTTTATAGACTACCCTCTGAACATGCCACATTATCTCCTATGTAGCCTATACAAGATGTCCAAACGATTCAAGCATGAGAAGGATGATAGAAGCTTTTTCAATCACTTCTTGATCAAAATCATTGTTTTCCACCATTTGAGCCTTAGCGGTGATTGTTGGCAAGCCTTCCTAATGAGGAATGGCTTTGCCACCCCCAAGTGTGTCCAAGTGGACAAGGTTGTTCTTACTAAAGCTCTGGTTTGGCCAAACGTGCCACCTCCTACCCTTCTACCCCTGTCAAACCCTCGAATTTCCCCAACCTTGACCTACCCGATAGCATGGTCGACCTGTGTGCTAAAGAAAATACTAAGGTCGTCAAGAAACCTGTGAGGAAGAAAGGAAAAGGTGATACTGATGTCAACAGTAAGGGGAAGAAAAATGCATGATGGATATCCAGATGTGCTAGGAACAAGCCCAAGCAAAACGTCAACCAAAAGCCAATAGTCTTGAGCAAGGATTCAGACTCTGATATTGAACGTTTCCTAGCCAAGGAATACCCTTACTCTCATGGCCTCTTCTCTATGGAACCCTATGACTATGTTTCCAACTTACCTCCATGCCTCAAGAACGATCCTAAGTTCCCGGGAATTAAGCTTCACAGTGACACCCCTGGTAACTTGAAAGAACCCTTGCCTGTGATGCTAAAGCAATCACCTTGTACCCAATGCAATCAATGGATTGAACATTACTACACTGATGTTCCCTTGTTGCAATATAAGATTAAATCATTAGAGGAATGAGTTACAGTGCTGTCAAAGGAGAACGACAAGCTACAAGCCAACGAGAAGAAACAAAAAACCACCGGTTCAATTGTCTTCAGAAATGTCGAGGCAGCAACGACCTTTGTCAATTCAAGGTTATCATGATCGAATCATTTTCTTACTGCCCAAGTATGTATTTCAAACATCGATTTTGTTTTATGAGTTGGTTTGAATTAGTATGACTGATTGTGTTTTCTTTTGTTTAGTTTTGTTCGAATAGATTGAAGAAATGATTATGTTTTGTTTTGATCGATTATTTTCGTTCTGGATTATGATTGCATTCGATCTGTACAGAAGATTTGTTTGCTAAACTCAGACACAACTATGTTTTGATTGATACAATTTTGCATTAGCATATCAATTGTGTCATCCCTAAGTTAGTTCGATTCATTTCTTTTGGTTTGATTTTGAAACGATTCTATATGCTTGAATTGGCATGGTCTTTTATGTATGAAATGCATCAATATCAGAGATTGGTTTGATAAATACAATGTAATCTATTGATTTGAAAAAACAACTCTGTTAGTTTTGGATTTAAAAACGATTTTGTTAAGTTCTGAGTCGACATAAAATATTGCATTTGTATTAAATGAATATGAAAGATTTGTTTGATCGTTTATAGTCTATTTCATTTGAGATTGGCTCAAAAACGATTTCGTTGGTTTCGAATTATCAAATTGATGCTGCCTACTTTGAACTGGTAATAAAAAGCGTTTGACAGATTGCATATATCCCTTGTTACCATTCGGTTAATTAAACATGATTTCTGTTTGTTTCAAATTGGCATAGAGATTTGGTTACTTCTGGCATGAACGATTTGTTTTGTTTTCAATTAGTAATTAAAATATTTGTTAAATAGTTCCAATGTATTTCTGTTAGTTTTGGATGGATTTAAAATGATTATGTTTTCAAATTAGACCGGCTACAGAATCGCAAGATTCTGTAGCTAGTCTTAAAATTTAGATTTTTTTGTCAATTTTATCAATAAAACATTATCTAAACTTGTTTATTCTTGTCTACCTACAGGTGCCTATGAATTTCATTGACAAATTGGACATGCTGTGGCATTTTAGATATAGTTTTGTTTTAATTTGTTAGTCATAGGCAGAAATAGAGAAGACTTGGGAGATTGTTCCCATATTTTTTGTAAACTGTTTTGATAATTCCCACAGGGATGTTTTACCCTGTGGCCTTTAAATACTTGTTATTTTTGGTAAAGAACCCATCATCATTGTTGGGAGAAGAAAGACTTTCAACTTATGAGGATACAAACTGGGATGAATGTGGATGTCTTGTAACAACTTTAGCTTTCAATATATCAAACTTTTATTTCAAGTTTTCTTCATATCAGTTTGCAATCAATTATCGACTACTTTAGCTATCGTAATTCGCTACAGGTTGATGTGATTTGGTTTATGTGATGTCCATATCTTTTGTCTCTTATTTTAAATTACAGCAATTGCTCTGTTTCAATTTGATGAGTAAAGGTTTATCTTCTTCATTAAATGAACTGTTTTGTACAGATCTTCTCAGCGGGGATTTATCTAACTGTGATGATTTGTAAACCATAAGATTGTTGTCAGTTTTTTGTCTTGTTTGTTCTGTCGTTTATATTCAAAGAGCACTGTTTCTTCTTGTTTACAAGAAGTTTGTGGAGAATTTGGTGCGGGTTTTCTCCCACCGAACAACTGAATTGAATATTGTGCACAAGACAAATAGGAAGCATTATTTCAGGTTAGTTCTTTATTTTTTATTTAATAGTTAATAAATTTGAGAATTCTAATTAGTTTAGATAGTTACATAGTTCATTTTTATAGTTAGGATTATTATTTTAATTACTCAGCTTAGTTAGTTTTGTTTATTTCTCTTATTTCACATCAAAGATATAAAAATCAAAAAACAATAGTTTTGCTGTCATAGGACAATTTACAAATGATTTTTGCAGGTTTTCATTTAAAATCTGTAATCTGTAAATATTGTACATTTGTGATTAAGATTTAATTGTGTTGATAGGTGATAATTAATTTCATAGAATTATTGCCATATAATATTATACAATAGACTGTATATATTTATTTCAGATTTGTTTATTAGTTTTCTTTAGTTGTTGTTTTCATTTAGATTAGTTCCTTTAGTTACTTTTCTTTCGTTTTCCTAGGAATTAGATCATCTAATGGAACCTCTAAACCCATTGGGGTGGATCATCCCAAATGGCTTGGGTTATTTAGACAACCCCGGACCAGACCCACTCCTCCAGTTGATGAGCGTTCGATTTCACCCGTCAACAAATGGCGCTAGAAGGAGGGCCTGAAACTTATTAATGGCATGAGGTGGTCGTAAGACTCCTCCACCACCTAACCGTTCACCTATAGTGACAAGAAGTCATTCAAATGAAAACATCATCCCTCAAACAACAACCACATCAAACGAAAATATACGGATCACAGTTGAACCAGTAACCCCAAATCCTACAGGTGGTGATGTATAAGAGATTGTTCGCCAATCTCTCTTAAGAAAACATAGTGCCTTTGTCCCTCTGAGACAACCAAATCGGCCTTTGGACCAACTGTTAGATTTCTCTGATATCAGACAACAACTTGGAGGAACTAACCTCACTTTAAACCCTACAGATCCAATCCTCACTCCTGCTGCAGGAGGATCTGGAATACCACCCTCACCACCTCCATCATCTCCTTCTTCTTTTGGAGAATACTCTTCTAACGAAGGAAGTTCCCCTTCTCAGCCTTCTACACCACCTACACCAATGGCCAACCAGAACAATCCTGCTAGACCCTAGCTCAACCAGGATCCAGTAGTTGTACCCGGGCCTCAGCATCCCTTACCCAAACATCCGGAGAAGTGGCTCCCCAAGTTTGACCCTGACTCTAAACAGATCGTCGAAGACCACATTAAAAAGTTTATGTTAGCCATTAGACTTCGTAATGTCGAGCATGAAGACGTAGTCTGTAGGTTGTTCCCCTATACTTTTGAGGGCAATGCCTCTACCTGGTACTTTGCCCAGCAACCCCATACCATCGTGTCTTGGGAGAAGTTTGAATCTTGCTTCCTTGAGAAGTTTGGTGACGATAAGTCCCCGGAAGTCCTAGTTAGGGAGCTCTCTAGCTTAAGAATGAACCCAAAAGAGAAAATTAAAGACTTTAATCAAAGATTCTTAACACTTAAGAACCGAATCCCTACGGATTCCATGCCTACCGAGAATCTTATCATAGCATACTATACTAAAGCCTTGCATCAAAGTATAGCCATTTGGGTAAAATGATCTAAGAAAGCCACATTGTTAGAGGCCTTTGAAGAGGCCAGCCAGATTGAAAAAGACATCCTTAGTTTACAAGACACTACTAGCAACGAAACAAAAACTAGTTCATCTTCCAAAAAGAATATCGAAATTCTCCCTAGACCTTCTCAAAAAAAAGCACAAGCTGAAAGCTCGGATTTAGAAAACTTAACTAAAGTCATTCAAAAACTATCAAATCAAGTTACAGATTGGAAAAGGACGGCCGAAGAAGCTTCTTCGAGAAAAGGGCCTTAAAAACCCCCGTTCAGAGAGCCTTTTCCCACCAACCGACCTAATCCAAATACCGAAGGCCTAAATCTAGAAAGTCTGCAATTCGCCCTTCAAACAATTATAGAAGCCCAGGATAACTTGATGCCTCCTGAGATTCCTGAGGAGGTAGTTGAACAAGAGATAGTTGAAGAAGAAGAATCTTCTCCGAACATTTTTGGACACTTCTCAGATAGTATTTTTCAAGCTAACTTCGAGACAATTCATCCATACAATACTAGGAGTAAGACCGCAAACAAACCTTCTTATGAAAATACTACGATTTTTCCCCCAAAGCAATCTAAACCAGCTGATAATAAACAGAGTCATGTAAACCCCGACTTCGATTATGATTTAGTTGAAGACCTAAAAAGTTAAGGGCTAACATTTCTGTTTATGAATTGTTAAAATTTTTGTTTCTCCTACAAAAAATGCTACAGAATATCGCAAAGAATAGAAAAATGGTAATTCAAGCAGTAACAAGGTTGTACAGAACAAAGTTCCTCAGAAGACTTCTGCCAAGAATAATCCTGATCCTCACGATAAAGGAAGCCTTCCTGTAAATAATGTAACAAATGTAGATAAATTAGCTTTAGAAACTGTGAGTAAAAAGCCACAAGCTTCCACACTTAGTACTCGCAGAAATGTACCTCCATTTTTTTTAACTTTCGAAATCTTTAATAGAAACGTGCACAATTGTATGGTAGACTCAGGAGTGTCATCCAATGTGATGCCATGGTCTGTGTGTCAGAAGATTAATGTTAAAGTTGAACCATCCACTTTAAAAATCATTCAACTTGATTGAACTAGTGTTAAGGTCATATGCGAATTAAGGAATGTGCTTATAAGATTATCGTCTAACCCCAAAGTTCATCAAGTTATTGATATTATTGTCATGTATATTCCAGAATTTTATGGTTTGTTTCTAAGCAGAGACTGGTCGGAGTAGCTACAAATCTATTTCACGACAGATTGGTCTCACATGTGGCTGCCCGAGAATGGCAAGCCCAACAAGATCAAGGTAAATCGTGAATGCTACCTTAAGCTCATAGTCATAGATTTGAATGATCCCAATGAACCATTTACACCTTCTGTTGATTCACCCGAAATACAAGGGATGGATACATTTTTTCAAAATTTCATGGCCGAGACTTCAGCTATCACCAACCCAGAATAGTAGTCTAATATTGTAGCATATGTGCAGTCAGCAACTTCTACACAATGGTCTCATGCACCCGATAAAAATCAAATTTGGTCTCTTTATTTTGACAGGTCAAAGTCCAAAGAAGGAGCAGGTGCAGGCTACATTATTATCGATTCCTCGGGTAACAAAACTTTGATTGCATGTAGGCTAGAATTTGAATGTACTAATAATACAACAGAATATGAGGCTTTATTGCAGGGCCTCAGAAAATATTTAGATATGAACATTCAAAATCTGACTGTCTTTGGCGATTCCGAAATCGTGGTTAGACAGGTAAGAGATTCTATCCATTGTATGTCTCCACATCTTAAAAGATACCAATCCAAGGTATGGAATTTAATGAATAATTTTTTTGCTTTCAATATAAATTCTATTCCTAGATTGAATAATTTTGAATCTGATCTATTAGCTAATGTAGCTTCCAAACTCTTTCTTGCAGAAGGCTTGTCCCAGAACGCATTCTCCGTAGAGCTATTGTTCAGGCCATCCATTCCCGACAACATCTCGAATTGGAGAGTCTTCGACGATGATCAACAGATCATTAGTTTCCTGCATATGGAAGAAATTTTCTAAGGCGCGGTGATTGATGAATGCAGTCATGACGACAATTTACACGATTTCACGGTAATACCAGATCTGAGAACTCATGAATCTTCATCGGACATGGTAAATTCGATCCCTAAATCTATAGTTAGATTAGAGAAATTTTATGATCTTCAAAATAAATTCAAAAAATCGATCAATTGTAAAACCAATAGTTCCTCGTTATCGTATGAAAAAGTAAACTTGGGAACTAATGACCATCCACAGTGCATTAATTCAGGGGTGGGGTGTTCTGAACAAGAAAAAGATGCATTTATTAAATTGTTTAAATAATTTAAAAATGTTTTTGCATGGATGTATGATGACCTTAAAACTTTCGACCCTAATATCATACAACACATCATTCCTATGAAACCCCAAACCTTGCCCTTTCAACAAAAATTAAGGAAAATGCACCTTAAAATCGAAACGACCATTAAAAAAGAATTGAATAAACTCCTAAATGCTAAGATAATTTTCCCAGTTAGGCACACTCAATGGGTTTCTAACCTTGTCCCTGTCCGGAAGAAAAGTGGGGAAATCCGACTTTGCGTCGATTTCTGAAACCTTAATAGAGCGTCTGACAAAGACAACTACCTTGTCCCACCCATGGAACAAATCCTTCAATAGGTATCTGGTTCTGAGAGGCTATCCTTATTGGATGGTTTCTCGGGGTACAACCAAGTCCTGATGTCCCCTCCAGACCAACTTAAAACTACCTTCTGCACTCCATGGGGCACCTACGCTTATAGGAAAATGCCCTTTGGATTGATTAATGTCGGTGCCACTTTCCAGAGAGCGATGGACATTGCTTTCCGAGGCTTAATCAATCAATCCATCGTAGTTTAATTCGATGATGTTATTGTATTTTCCAAAAACAAAAATGATCATCTACCTCATTTAAGAGTCGTTCTACAGTGATGTCATAAATACGACATTTCCTTAAATCCTAAAAAATCCATCTTCACAGTAGAACAAGGTAAACTCTTACGATTCATTGTGTCAAGCAAAGTGATGATTATCGACCCTGAAAATACTCAAGTCATCTCGAAACTTCCCCCTCCTACATCCAAAAAATCTATGCAGTCTTTCTTAGGCCAAATAAACTTTGTCAGGAGATTCGTCCCCAGTTTCTCCGAAATGGTCAGACCTTTACATAATTTAATTAAGAAAGACGCACAATATCATTGGGGAACCTTAGAAAATCAAGGTTTCAATTCAATAAAAAAAGCCATAATAGACGCTCCTTCTCTCATGAGTCCCAAATTTTCACAAGACTTCACACTCTACACTTTTTCTTCTGACCGCTCCTATGTTGTTGTCCTAACTCAAAAGAACTGTGAAAACAATGAAGTACCCATTGCCTTTATGAGATCTACTTTCAAAGGCGCGGAACTTAATTACCCAACAGTAGATCAGCAATCCTACGCTGTTTTCAAAGCAGTCAAGAACTTTCGATCTTATCTTTTGAAATCTAGGACCAAAGTTATCGTCCCTTACCCAGCCGTCAGGAATCTGTTAGTGCAAAAAGAATTAGGCAAAAAGAGGGAGAATAGGGTTACCTCCTTGTAGGAGTATGACATAGAAATCACCCCAGCTCAAATAGTGAGACGCCAAGGGCTATTTAAGTTAGTTGTTGATTCAGCAGTAGGACAACAAGAAGAAAATGATATGTCAAACCTAGGACAGCACAATCAAAGTGCAATCTGCTGTGCACAAAACTCCGTCAGTCCATGGTATGACGATATAAAAAAATATCTTGAACATGGGTCATCCCCCCATCACCTAGATCCCACTAAAAGAAGAGCGTTAATATTAAAATCTGCCTCCTTTCAGTTGATTAATGGTATTCTGTTTCGTCAAAATTTTGATGGAGTACTAATGCACTGTCTTGACAAAGATGAAGCAGAAAATGTCATACTAGAATTGCACGCAGGAGAAGCTGGTGGGAATTTTGGTGGTGACACCACTACCCATAAAGTTTTGAGAGCCAGTTACTACTGGCCCACACTTTTTAGAGACGCTCATGCCTTGTGCCACAAGTGTATTATTTGTCAAAAAAAATCCGAGCGCATACAGAAACCAGCCTTTCCTTTGTATCCCATTTTAGTAGACTCTCCTTTTCAACAATGGGGCCTTGATATTATAGGTCCAATCAATTTTCCATCCTCACAGCAGCATAATTTTATCATAACAACCATATATTATTTCACCAGGTGGTTTGAAGCTTCTGCATTAAGAACTATGAATACCAGTGAGGTAATTGCCTTTTTAAATTCAAATATTATTACTCGTTTTGGTATCCCTGACTGTTTAGTATTCGATAACGCTTCTTATTTTTCATCTCTTGAGATGAGCGATTTCTCTCTAGAAAAAGGAATTAAATTGAAGTATTATGCTAGCTATTACCCTCAGGGCAATGGATTGGCATAATCAACAAATAAGAATCTGATTAAAATCATCAAGAGAACGGTATCCGAGAATCACAAAAACTGGCATAACACATTGTTAAATGTAATCTGGGCTGATAGGGTAACACCAAATACTGTTGTAGGTAACTCCCCCTTTTTTCTCATCTATGGAAGAGAAGCAATTCTTCCACCACACATTCTTCTTCCATCACTACAGCTATCACAAAAAATACAAGAAGAAGATTGTCCCCCTTTAGAAAACCGAATTAACACTTTAATGAAACTAGAAGAGGTAAGATCTCAAGTTAAACGTAAGTTAGATAAGCATCAACTAGTGGTCAAAAGCTGGTTTGATTCCAACTTTGCCTCTAATAGGAACTTCGAAGTAGGTGTCCTTGTCTTGAAATGGGACAAACCGCATGAGGAAAAGGGAGAGCACACCAAGTTTCATAACTTATGGCTTGGACCATTTTTAATTGCTGAGAAATTGGGTCCCAGCTCTTTCCGATTACAGAATCTAGAGGGACAGCCTGACACCTATCTGGTGAATGGCCAAGCTCTGAAAAGATATTTTGCTTGATGACAACCCTTTGTATACTATGTAAATATTTTTCTTTTGTTTTCTTTTCTTTTACTGTTTTGATTTTGATTTTTCCCTTGTACTTATCACTTTTATTTTTTTGAAATACACATACCTGCATGTTGAACTGTTCAGACAAAGAAAACAGAAAATTCTTTCACTGAAATGACTGCTGAAAATTATCTAAACATTGATTATAATATACTTCTGAAATTTACATCTATGTTGAAAAGATTGTTGTTTGAAAGAAGTTAACTGATTTTGATCTCTAAGACAAGCCTATAATGATCATCCATTATCTTTTTACGCTGTCCCTATTCCTTAAGGGAATAACTCAGAAAGATGTTTGCCTGCCTTAGAAGGTTGGTTTTGTAAATAAACCATCTCTGGATATTAATGAAGGACAATTCTAAAAAATTCTGTTAAAGTCTGTAAAAATATGTTTAAAATATCATAATTTTCAGTGTCACCCTGCTCAATCATATATCTTTAAAAAACTAAAACATAAAAGAGCTAAGGGAAGTGCTTGTAAACCCGTCGGGATGATGAACAGGTATGCTGGCAGCGGGTAAATGCATGCATGACGCCAAGACAACTTCGTCGGGGTACTGAACAGGCCCGCTGGTAGCAAAGCAATGTCGGCTATATGAAAATTGAAAATATGAGATAACTTGACCTTAAAATGTCCTTTATTCTGATCTGGAACTTCTTGGTAGGATACAGGTGTTAGAGTGTGTAAAATGGCAACCCTGCCGAGGCTATGGACGCCTGCTGGCAGTAGTGGCTCTGTCAATAGTATTGGGGATTTCATCTTTAATATTGTGGCTCGCTTGTCTTAAGATTGTTATCAGTTTTCATCCTTTAGCACTACTGGAATATCTGATTAATGTTGATGTTTAAACAATTTTCTGGTTGTTGTTTTTGAGTTAGAATTTTTCTCATTATTATAATCTGAATTTGTTCTTTTGGCAGAGATAACTGCTTCTACCAGTGTGTCGCCATTGTTGTCAGCCATTTCACTTTTTATCCTATCTCTATAAGCTGCCTACACAAGTGTTTTGGAACCCTTGATTCTCATCGCAAGTTTTTGAATAAAACAACAATGTCATTTTGCGCATTTTCACACGTGTCTTTTGTTCTCGTTTTCACAACTGCAAGCGTGAAAACTTTGATTTTGAAGTCACGTCAATGGCATTAAAATCGTCACTGGATTATTATGGTTACTCTTTTCTATGTGTTCATTGCATTTCCAATTCATTTATGTTCCCACAGTTGAAAAGACACCAAAACCTTTACTCATTTGGCATTTTTTTTGTTCTTAATGTGATTTCATTTTTATGAGACTGTGATGGCATTCTAATGACTGTGATTGAGTCCTTCATTCAATGGTGGTTTAATTTCTTTTGATCGAATCTAATGGTTTCGTATCAACACATTAACATGGTGATTAGACCCTTAATTCAATGGTTTCATACAAAGCATACGTTTTATCATTGAATCCTTGGTGCTATATTCGAATCATTGTTTTGATTTTAAAACCATGCAAATACTATTGCTTGTGTAAAGATTTGGGTTGACTTACCATAGTTTTCATTAATTGTTTGAATGGCATTTGCTTTTAACACATTGCAATAGTGATTTGAATCACCATATGCATCGTCGATTGTACATTTGGATATGACCGCTTTTCATGGGTTGATTTCATTCCACCATCCCCGCACACTTTGGCATTAATGTCTGCCCTCTATCCTGGGTTACCTCTGTTGGTTTTAGTGAAGTCTGTGAGCAATTCGATCCTTCGCATACCATGTCCAAACCCTTGTCCCTTCACCCGACTCACTGTGTGCCCCCTCCTATGGCACCTGTGGTACGCATAGAGCCTAATGGCAGCCAAACACTCATGTTATTTGACAATGCTCATGAAGATTTGGAAAATAGTGGTTGGCCAGTGTTTATCAAAATATTTGAGGGTTTCAACCTTTTGGTTGCCCAACAGTTTTCCCTCACCTTTGACGGATGCAGGGCTAAGGTCGGAGATATACAACTTGAGCTAAATGAGGAATTCCTCAGCTCGGCTACAGGCTTACCAACTACAGGGCAAAGTTGGTTTAAGAACTCTAAAGTAGACGAGGTCCTATGGCCTCTCCTATTCGTATCAAGAAAGATTGTTAGCTGTGATAGAGGTATCCGTGTCATTACCCTCAAACCTAGGTGGCATGATCTATTGGAAATTGTTAAGCAGTTTGTGACCTGCGAAGGTCATTATGGTTTGGTATTTTTGTATCATCTTCGGTTATTGATGAATTTTATAGACTACCCTCTGAACATGCCGCACTATCTCCTATGTAGCCTGTACAAGATGTCCAAATGATTCAATCATGAGAAGGCTGATAGTATCCTTTTCCATCACTACTTGATCAAAGTCATTGTCGTCCACCATTTGAGCCTTAGCGGTGACTATTGCCAAGCCTTCCTGACAAGGAATGGCTTTGCCACCCCCGAGTGTGTCCAAGTGGACAAGGTTGTGGTTATTGAAACTCTGGTTGGGCCATCAGTGCCACCTCCTACCCTTCTACCCCCTGTCAAACCCTCGAATTGCCCCAACGTTGACCTAACCGATACCATGGTCGACCCGTGTGCTAAAGAAAATACTAAGGCTGTCAAGAAACATGTGAGGAAGAAAGGAAAAGGTGATACTAGTGTCAACAGTAAAGGGAAGAAAAATGCACGATGGATATCTAGATGTTCTGTCGACCAAAAGCCAATAGTCTTGAGTAAGGATTCAGACTCTGATATTGAACGTTTCCTAGCCAAGGAATAACCTTACTCTCATGGCATATTCTCTATGGAACCCTATGACTATGTTTCCAACTTACCTCTGTGCCTCAAGAATGATCCTAAGTTCCCAGGAATTAAGCTTCATAGTGATGCCCCTGGTAACTTGAAAGAACCCTCGCCTCTGATGCCAAATCAATCACCTTGTACCCAATGCAATCCCTGGCTTGAACGTTACTACAACGAAGGTCCTTTGTTGCAATCTAAGATTAAATCATTAGAGGAACGAGCTACAATGCTATCAAAGGAGAATGAAAGGCTACAAGCCAACGAGAACAAACAAAAAACCACTAGTTCAATTGTCCTCAAAAATATTGAGGCAGCAATGGCCTTTGTCAATTCAAAGTTATTATGATCGAATCATTTTCTTTCTGCCCAGGTATGTATTTCAAACGTCGATTTTGTTTTATGAGTTGGTTTGAATTAGTATGACTGATTGGGTTTGCTTTCGTTTAGTTTTGTTCGAATAGATTCAAGAAATGATTTTGTTTTGTTTTGAATGATTAGTTTTTTTTTGGATTATGATTGCATTCGATCTATACAGAAGATTTTTTTGTTAAACTCGGACACAACTATGTTTTGATTGATACAATTTTGCATTAGCATATCGATTGTGTCGGCCCTAAGTTAGTTTGATTCATTTATTTTGGTTTGATTTTGAAACAATTCTGTATGCTTGAATTGGCATGGTCTTTTATCTATGCAATGAATCAATATCAGAGATTGGTTTGATAAATAGAATGTAATCTATTGATTCGAAAAAACAACTCTGTTATTTTTGGATTTAAAAATGATTTTGTTAAGTTCGGAGTCGACATAAAATATTGCGTTTGTATTAAATGAATATGAAATATTTGTTTAATCGGTTATAGTCTGTTTCGTTTGAGATTGGTTCAAAAATGATTTCGTTGGTTTCGAATTATCAAATTGATTCTGTCTACTCTGAATTGGTAATAAAAATCATTTGATAGATTGCATATATCCCTTGTTACCATTCGGTTAATTAAACATGATTTATGTCTGTTTTAAATTGACATAGAGATTTGATTACTTATGGCATGAAGGATTTGTTTTATTTTCAATTAGTAATTAAAATATTTGTTAAATAGTTCCAATGTATTTCTGTTAGTTTTGGATGGATTTAAAACAATTATGTTTTCAAATTAGACCAGCTACAGAATCACAAGATTCTGTAGCTAGTCTTAAAATTTAGATTTTTTTGTCAATTTTATCAATAAAACATTATCTAAACTTGTCTATTCTTGTCTACGTACAGGTGCCTACGAATTTCATTAAAAATTGGACATGTTGTGGAAGTTTAGATATAGTTTTGTTTTAAGTTGTTAGTCATAGGCAGAAATAGAGAAGACTTGGGAGATTGTTCCCAGATTTTTTGTAAACTATTTTGATAATTCCCACAGGGATGTTTTACCCTGTGGCCTTTAAATACTTGTTATTTTTTGTAAAGAACCCATCATCACTATTGGGAGAAAAAAGACTTTGGACTTATGAGGATACAAACTGGGATGAAAGTGGATGTCTTGTAACAACTTTAGCTTTTAATATATCAAACTTTTATTTCAAGTTTTCTTCATATCAGTTTGCAATCAATTATCGACTACTTTAGCTATCATAATTCGCTGCAAGTTGATGTGATTTGGTTTATGTGATGTCCATATATTTTGTCTCTTATTTTAAATTAAAACAATTACTCTATTTCAATTTGATGAGTAAAGGTTTATCTTCTTCATTAAATGAATTGTTTTGTACAGATCTTCTCAGCAGGGATTTATCTAACTGTGATGATTTGTATATCATAAGATTCTTGTCAGTTTTATGTCTTGTTTGTTCTATCGTTTATATTCAAAGAGCACTCCTACTTCTTGTTTACGAGAAGTTTGTGGAGAATCTGGTGCGAGTTTTCTCCCACCAAACAGCTGAATCGAATATTGTGCACATGACAAATAGGAAGCGTTATTTCAGGTTAGTTCTTTATTTGTTATTTAATAGTTAATAAATTTGAGAATTCTAATTAGTTTAGATAGTTACATAGTTCAGTTTTACAGTTAGGATTATTATTTTAATTACTCATCTTAGTTAGTTTTGTTTATTTCTCTTCTTTCACATAAAATATATAAAAATAAAAAAAACAATAGTTTTGTTGTCATAGGACAGTTTACAAATGATTTTTGCAGGTTTTCATTTAAAATCTGTAATCTGTAAATATTGTACATTTTTTATTAAGATTTAATTGTGTTGATAGCTGATAATTAATTTCATAGAATTATTGTCATATAATATTAGACAATAGACTGTATATATTTATTTCAGATTTGTTTATTAGTTTTCTTTAGTTGTTGTTTTCATTTAGATTAATTTCTTTAGTTAGTTTTCTTTTGTTTCCCTAGAACTTAGATCGGCCAACGGAGCCGCTAAACCCGTCGGGGTGGATCATCCCAAACGGCTTGGGTTATTTAGACAACCCTGGACCAGACCCATTCCTCTTGTTGACGAGCATTCAATTTCGCCCGTCAACAAGCCCATAAAAAAGTGGGCGAAGATTCTAATGGGGCTCAGTGAGACTTTCCTTTTTCATATGTAACCCGAATTTCTCACCAACCTGAAACTGGTGTGGCACCCTATGTTGATCGTGGCATTGCTTGTAATTAGCATTGGATTTCTACAAAATCTTCTGGACTTGTTGGCGTATGTGATAAATCTGCTCAATGAATCTAGTGGATTTATCGATCGCAGACTGATCAGGTGATGCAGGAGCATCCACAACACATCAAGCGAGCCAGCGCGTGGAGCAGGAAAGACAGCTGGACAACGCCTACCAATTTTGAAATACTTTGGGATTGTTGCGCCGCTCTTTAATGAAGCCATTCATAAAGAAGCACACTTATATTGTAAAGGGGACCTTGAACCTTTAAGCTCTTGTCCTTAGTAGATAGGAAGGCATTTAATAGGATTAATGTTGTTAGATAGGAATTAATTGTAGATTTGATAGTTGTAGAATTCGAAAGGGCAAACGAAATATAGGCGCCCTCCTTTGTACATTGTAACATTATTGAAGATTGAAGAATTCAGAAGAGAAGAGCAAGCAGAGAACCTGTGAAGAACACCCATGTACAGATTGAATTAATAGAGAAGAGTCTTTGATTCAACTCCATGGTTTGTGTTGTTTCTCTGTGTTGATATTATGCTCATGGATGTTTCCTTTCTTGTATGCATTTTCTTATAAATATGTTGTGCATGTGATTTCAGAGGTTTACTGAAGTCTAAGAGAGAGGAGAATGAGTTTCAATTGTTTCTCTGTTTGAGCCAGGAGATTCCTGTATAGAGTGCAGTTGAATTCATCCGCATAGAGTGCGTTGATGGGGCTCAGCAGTTAAACTCTTATTCTTGTTCACCCAGAAGTTGATGTGGGTTGGCCGAGCCATGCAAGGTGTGCGCAGGCTAAAATTTGTCTCAGTCGCGAGTCTGAGCAAAGGAAGGAATAGACTACTGTTGCAGGAAGTGCATAGGGTCTGGAAACCTCAACACTTTGAGAGTTGTTGAAGGTCAAGCGCGAGTAGTGTGTGCAAAGTCTCTGAAGAACTTAGAGTTTACAAGATCAGGAGGGAGATTTCCTTCGTGATTCCTGGGAGAAGGACCGAGGGGAAGGATTGAACAGAACGGAGATTTGGAGCTGAAGGATTCCCCAAGGAGAAGAATCAATGGCCAGGGTTCGCAGGAGAGATTCGCGAAACCCCGTTGATCATTGGATCTTGGAGAAGTTGTGTGAGGTTTAGTCCTTGGGTGCACAGAGGGTCAAGAGCCATCGGGATTCGGCATATCGGGTTTCCCGGAGGCAAGAGTTTTACAGTGGTTGAAATCGCGATTAGCGATTTCCCGATTTGATCGGAACCGTTGATCGTGGGGACGCGTGTTGAGGAATCCCATCATATCAGGGTTCAGAGAATCGGGGTTGTCGACAAGTGAGAACTCTTGTAGGACGGATTCATGATTCGGGAAATCCCAAAGGTGACGTGGCATTGCGGGACCCCGGAGGATAGTGGAGTACAGGTGGCGTTGTATCGGGGAATCGGTACATCGACACTCGGAGTTTGAAAGTTCAGCGCATTGATATCGCGAGTAGCGATATCCCGAAAGGGAAATCCCCGACAGGTGTGAGAGCGTTGACCCCTTTGACTCATCGAGGTTCGGGGTTTTGAGTTGCCTGAAACAGTGCTCACGAGTTTCGCGATATCGCGAAACCCGATTTCCCGAGAAATTTGTCGGGAGATCAACAAAGTGTCCTGTGGGTGACAAAGAGTCTCGATACGGGATTCGAAGAGTGATATAGCTCTTCGGGCCAGAGATAAAGAAGGTCCTGGTTAGATCGATCATTCTCCAAGGAGTGGGGAGGGTTGCACCAAGTGGTATCAGAGCAGGATAGTCTTTGCTTTCAGTAGCAAAGAGAAAAGAAGACACCATGCCGCCTAGAAGAGAAAGGCAGTCACCTGATCGAGAAGACAGGGATGCCCGAAGAAGGGGTAGGCCAGCAGGAAATCTAGAAATGTAGCGCCATATGAGAGATCTCTGAGCAAGGCTTGAGGAGATGGAGACTGCACAAAGACGTGGAGTCAGTGCAAGGGATCTTAGCGATTCTAAGGTGGAAGAGGAAGTTGGACATGCAGAAGAAATCACAGCAGAAGATGCATCAACCAAGCGGTTGATCAAGGCCATTTCCATGATGAGTTCTAAGACCAAGATGGACATTCCTATCTATGAGGGGAATCTAGATGCAGAAGAGTTGTTGGATTGGATCCGAGCACTCGACACCTACTTCGATTATGAGGATATCGAAGAGGATAAGAAGATAAGACATGATGTCACGAAGTTGAAAGGACATGCAGCCTTATGGTGGGACGAGCTGCAGGCAGACAGACGTTCCAAAGGTAAACAGAAGATTAAGAGTTGGGATCGGATGATCGCAAAGTTGAAAGTGAAGTTCATCCCCAGAGATTACCAGATCACACTATTCAAGCGAATGCAGAACCTGAGACAGAAGTTGATGACGGTGAAGGAGTACACTGAAGAGTTCTACAGGCTCAATATCAGAGATGGTCATCGAGAGAGCGATGATGAGAAAGTGGAAAGATATCTGAATGGTCTGAGGTATGACATTTAGGATGAATTAAGAATGGTTACCATCCGAACAGTTGAGGATGCGTACCAGATGGCTCTGAAAGCCGAAGAAAAGCTGAGCTGCAAGCAAGGACAGGGAGGGCGAGGTAGGAGTCAGCCTAAAGGCAAGGTAGTTTCCCAAGGAAGCGCTCAGAAGCCCAAGGAGGAATGGAAGAAACCTCAAGGTAATATTGAGAGAGGTGGAACCTCACAACAGAGGCAGCAATATGCTGAGCCAAGGAGACAACATACCGAACAGGGTGGCGGTTATGCTGATGCCAACACATTTCCTCGTACCCGAGGTAGAGGAAGAGGCTGAGGTGGAATCATCACATGCTTTACATGTGGAAAGGACAGACATAAAGATGTTGACTATCCAGATAGAAAAATGGACAGAAGTGAAGCTCACATCACTGAGGCGCAGAGGCGTGATGTTGAGAACGAAGATGCAGACAGTGGAAGATCGCTTGGGATGCATAAAATCCTTTTGACACCTAAGAAGTAGGTGGAGAGCTCAGTGCAGAGGAGCAGACTGTTCAGGACAGCTTGCACAGCCAAGGATAGGAAATGCAGGGTCATCGTTGACAGTGGGAGCACCGATAATCTCATTTCAACTGAGATGGTGGAAAAGATGGAGCTGGAAACAACTAAGCACACGAGCCCATATAAAGTCTCGTGGTTACAGAAAGGACACTAGGTAAGTGTCACTAAACAATGCTTAGTTAAATTCAAGATTGGGAATTACCATGATGAGATTCTGTGTGATGTTATTCCCATGGACGTATGTCATATATTGTTGGGTAGACCATGGAAGTATGACATAAATGTGGTTCATGATGGAAGGATGAACACATACACTCTGGAAAAGGATGGGAAAATGCATAAATTGCTTTCGATAAAAGATAAAGAAGTGAAGCCGGAAGTAAATAGTACAATACTTCTCATGAGCGGGAAGGAGCTTCTCACAGATATGGAGAAGAATGAAGATCCACAATTCTTTGTTGTCAGGAAACCGAGAATTGTCCTGACAAGAACAAGAGTGGATGACTTGCCAGATGAGATTCAAGAACTACTGGGAGAGTTTGTTGACATCATCGTGGATGAACTACCTCGTTCGTTGCCACCGATGCAGAGTGTGAGTCATCGCATCGACCTCATACCTAGGGCAAGTTTGCCAAATAAAGCTGCATATAAGTTGACACCTTAGGAGAATGAGGAGGTCAAAAGGCAGGTTCAGGATTTGCTGGACAAAGGACTGGTCAGAGAGAGTCTGAGTCCATGTGTTGTTCCAACAGTACTAAGTCCGAAGAAAGATGGAGGCTGGAGGATGTGTACAGACTCCAGAGCGATCAATAAAATCACCATCAGGTACAGATTTCCACTGCCAAGAATGGATGACTTGATGGATTGCCTAAGTGGAGCAAATTATCTTTCGAAGATTGACTTAAAGAGCGGATATCACCAGATCCGTATGAGAGAGGGTGATGAATGGAAGACCACATTCAAGACAAGCGAAGGTTTGTACGAATGGCTGGTCATGCCATTTGGTTTGACAAACGCACCGAGCACATTCATGAGGCTGATGAATGAAGTCCTGAGGGAATTCATTGGCAAATTTGTGGTCATGTATCTGGATGATATACTAATTTTCAGTAAGACCAAGGCTGAACACTTGAAGCATTTGGCCATCGTGATGAGAAGACTGCAGCAGGAGAAACTGTTGATCAACATGAAGAAGTGTTCCTTCATGCAGACAGAACTCATTTACTTGGGTTTTGTTATATCAGCAAATGAGTTGAAGATGGATCCTGAAAAAGTGGAAGTGATCAAGAATTGGCCATCACCGAGAAATGTTTTCTAGGTGAGGAGTTTCCATGGATTGGCTAGTTTCTACAGGAAATTCATCAGGAATTTTAGTGGAATTAGCGTCCCAATGATGGACACCGTGAAAAAGCGGCATAAAATTTTTCATTGGACAGCAGAGGCTGAGAAGAGCTTCAATCTGTTGAAGCGAAAGATAACAGAGCAACCAGTTCTGGTGTTGCCTAACTTTCAGAAGACATTTCAGGTGAAATGTGATGCGAGTGGATATGCCGTAGGAGGGGTCTTGAGTCAGGATGACAGGCCAGTGGCATATTTCAGGGAGAAACTGGACGATGCAAAGATGAAATACTCCACATATGATAAAGAGTTCTATGCCATTATACAGGCATTAAATAAGTGGAGGCATTACTTGATACCCAAGGAATTTGTATTATGCAGCGATAATCATGCATTGTAGTTTGTAAGTCAACAAGAGAAGTTGAACCAGAAGCATGCAAAATGGGTAGAGTACATGCATAATTTTACATTTGTAATTAAACACATTTCGGGGACTACTAACAAAGTGGCTGATGCTTTGAGCAGGAAATGTTTGTTGCTGTAGGAATTCAGAGTCAAAACGTTGGGTTTTGAAAATATGAAAGATATGTATGCAGGTGATGCAGATTTCGCAGAAGCATATGAAGAAGCTGAGAATCCAGTTCTCAGGGATCGGAGCCCATGGATTGATTATATGATCCAGGAAGGATTTTTGTTCAGAAGCAATCAGCTATGTATTCTGAATTGCTCCATGAGGGAGAATTTGGTGAAGGAAAAGCATAGTGGCGGATTAGCAGGTCATTTTGGACATGACAAAACATTCACGAAGCTGAACAAATCGTATTTTTGGTTGGGCATGCGAGCAGATGTCAAGAAGTTTGTTGACAGGTGCCGAATTTGTCAACATTCGAAGGGCCGAAGACAAAACACAGGTTTTTATCAGCCATTTCCCATACCCGAGAGGCCATGGGAGGCGATCAGTATGGATTTTGTTTTGGGTTTGCCGAGAACACAAAGAGGATTTGATTCCATCTTTGTGGTGGTGGATAGATTTTCGAAGATGGCACATTTTATTCTGTGTCATAAGACCAGCGATGCAACCCACATTGAAAACTTATTTTTCAGAGAGATTGTGCGACTACATGGATTGCCGAAAAGCATAGTCTCGGACAGGGATACAAAGTTCATAGGTCATTTTTGGAGGACGCTATGGAAAAAGATCGAAACTAATTTGGCTTTTAGTTCAGCTTACCATCCGTAGACGGATGGGAAAACAGAGGTGGTCAACAGAAGCCTGGGAGATTTATTAAGAAGCCTGGTGACAGAGCACCACAGCAGTTGGGACTAGATATTACCACAAGAAGAATTTGCGTACAACAATTCGATGAATCGGAGTACAGGAAGAAGTCCATTCCAGATTTTATATGGGACACAACTGAGGGGAGTTTCTAAGCTCAGGGAGTCAGAACAGGGTGCGACTAGCAGTGCTAGCACGGAACAATTCGCTGAGGCGATGGAGGAACTTCACATGAAGGTGAAGCAGCGACTGATGAAGTCCAATCAAGAGTATAAGCGCAGAGTTGATCAGCGGAAGAGACAGCTTCACTTTGAAGTTGGTTATTTTGTTCTAGCGCACTTGAGGAAGGAAAGGTTCCCAAGGGGAACATATAACAAGCTCAAGATGAAGAAAATTGGGCCATGCAAAGTCCTGAAGAAATTTGGGGAGAACGCATATGAGCTTGAGTTGCCAGATGGCATCGGGATATCTCCGATATTCAATGTTTCAGATTTATACCCATACAGGGCTGATGAAACAGAAGCTCGAACTAAGGAACCAGTGATCCAGTGGCAGAAACAGTTACCAGTTGCACAGAAACCGCAGATGGAGTGCATACTGGACAAGCGAGTGGGAAAGAAGACCAGGTGAAAGTAGTATTTTGAGTACCTGGTGAAATGGAAAAATCACCCAGTGGAGGATGCCAGCTGGGAGACTGAGGCCATAATACAAAAGCATGGACACACCGTGCAGGAGCTCATGGACAGGAGCCCATGAAAATTTTTGAGCCGAGGAATATGATGCAGGAGCATCCACAACACATCAAGTGAGCTAGCGCGTGGAGAAGGAAAGACAGCTGGACAACGCCTACCAATTTTGAAATACTTTGGGATTGTTGCGCCGCTCTTTGATGAATCCATTCATAAAGAAGCACACTTATATTGTGAAGGGGACCTTGAGCCTTTAAGCTCTCGTCCTTAGTATATAGGAAGGAATTTAATAGGATTAATGTTGTTAGATAGGAATTAATTGTAGATTTGATAGTTGTAGAATTCGAGAGGGAAAACGAAATATAGGCACCCTCCTTTGTACATTGTAACATTATTGAGGATTGAAGAATTCAGAAGAGAAGAGCAAGCAGAGAACCTGTGAAGAACACCCATGTACAGATTGAATTAATAGAGAAGAGTCTTTGATTCAACTCCATGGTTTGTGTTGTTTCTCT